>JABFPJ010004714.1:0-13289 GCA_022817425.1 Gryon sp. ZL-2020 | reverse complement strand
AAAAAAAAAAAAAAAAAAAAAAAAAAAAAAAAAAAAAAAAAAAACAACTTTATCATGTTTTTGAATAATAAAATACATCGTCAAAATCTAAATTTAATGTAATGATTCCTTAATTAAAGTTTTTTAGTTTAACATATTTATAATAGTCTACTAATAGTGTTTCATATATTTATAGTAGAGTAAATACATTTTCACTATCTTTACTTTTAAGGATAATATTGCATATTCATTAGGAATTATGTTCAAATGTATGTAATAATTGATTATAACAAACATCATTATAAAAATTACAAAATAATAATGAAAATGTTGCTTGCTTTTGGCTAAATCATTTATATTTGTATATTTATAAATAATAGCAAATGTGCATACATTTGTAGGAAGTAAGTAATTCCAAAGTTATTCTTTAACTTGACATGTAAGCAAATCAAATGAAATTTGTCAATGAAAAGCACATTGAAAGTTACTTACAAAAAACAAAATGATAATAAGTGCCAAGAGGATCATGACTCGCGCGGCCTATCGGTCGACACTGAGCCATGCCTCAGATACTAAGTTATCGAACTAGTTACAATATGGGATAAGAGAACGGTCTTTCTTGGCATCTCACCGAATCTAGAATAAGATCGCAAAACCTTCCTGCGACTTGGCGCATTTATTCTTTGCCGGGTCACAGTGCTACGAATAATGCTAAATATGCGATGAAATCTTTATTTGCAAAACAATATTTTTTCCGACTTTCATGAATGAAGTTTTCAGATAGGCTAAACTTTAATTGAATTTGTGAACATATACTTACTTACATTAATTTGCCTGAACATTTATTTTTATTAATAATTTTGAATTTCCTATTTGTTATTTTCAAAAGTAAGAAGAAATCTTGAAATACCTCGGTTTAGTTTAATAAAAAGAAATACCTTAGGAAAAGGTTTGCCAGAAACGATACATTCAAATTTGATCTCATTTTCCTCGGTTGTCGTTTGGTCTTGAATTTTGTCTTTAAACGATGGTGCAATTTGTTTTTCTTCAATTCGAATCAATTCCTCTTTAAGCGGAAAGTCGCCCAAAACTCTAACAACTAATCGAGCAAAAGCTTTTGCTTCTCCTAACTTATTTGTGGCCTTGACGGTATAGTTGCCTTTATCTTCGGCATTTACTGGATTGATTTTTAGTATATTTATGCCATTATTTTCATAAGTTATCTGAAATAATAGAGAAATTTTAGTTTGAAAGAAGAATAATAAAAAAGTAGTCGTCTTTAAATGTTCTTTAACAGTCTTTTGAATGACATTTCAATTAAAATGCTTACTTGTTTACGCTCATTTGCGACAATCTCGTCATTGTTTAAATACCATTTAATATTAGGCTTTGGTTCGCCAGTAACGACGCATTCAAAAATCGCAGTTTCGCCTTCTCCGACCAACAAGTCGGTTAGCAATTTCACAAATTTTGGCGGAACGCCTGGCAGTTCTTCAGGACTTCGAGCTGAAATTTATTTAAATATTGTTAAAATAATTAAATGAAATCTTTTAATATTATTATTTTATTATTATTAAAACATATTGCGCTTCGGGAAAACCTGTTTGGTAGAAAAAGTATTATCACTTATTCGTATACAATTCGTATACAAGATAAGAAAAATTAATGATTAATAATACAAAATTTAATGTTCTCCTTTTTTTATATAATTAAAATAAATTATGGAGAAAAAATTAGTAGATTTAGTTGTAGTATATTTCTTTTAGGATAAGAAATTATATTTATTGCTGTAAATATACGTTTAATAACATATAATTAAAACATATTATTAAAACATACGTTTAATAGTTAATGAACATTCGCTAGATATTTCTCCGGCACAGTTGATAGCAACAACTTTATAAACACCTGCATCATCCAAAAATGCTTCCTGAATGATCAGAGAGCATTTATCTCCTTGGAAAAGTAATTGAAAATCAGCAGATTCTTTAACAGGTTGTTCGTTGTGATACCAAATCACCTGCGAAAATAAAAGTGAATTAGTTTGTGTTATTTTTTAATTACGCAGTTTTAAACTTTTATTATACTATTTAACAATAGTGATTTAATAAGTCGAAGAAATCATTAATTAATTTAATCAACCTGTTCTCTGAATTTCTAGTAAATAAATTATACGTAAATTATAAAAAATTAAAAAAGATCTATTAAAAGATCTAAATAAAGAGTATTCTAATTGGGTTAAATTATGGCTTTATCTATATAGGTAGTCAAATTTCAACCTTGTCTTTTTTTTTATTTATATGTTTATTACATGTATTTTTACATTAATAGATAATAATTAAATAAAAGTTTGCATAATAAATATTAAAAGTCTTTAAACCAACCTCGGGTTCTGGATGACCAACAATAATGCAATCTAATCTAACATTAGTGCCCTCGACAATAGTTTGATCCTTAAGCGGCAACTGAATGCTCGGTTCTACCGACTCCATCTCCGGCGCTTGTAATCCCGTGTCGCCGGCGCCATCCATCATTGGAAATCTCTTGACGGAAACGTTACAAGTGGCGCTGGCCTCGCCAATGAGGTTGCTGACGATTACACTGTAAGTACCGGCGTGCTTCTGCTGAGCTGCCGGTATAATGAGACTGGATTTACCGCCGTCCCCATGTATCTGCATCAAATGAAATCAATTCGAAGCGTCTTCTATTTTTCTTTCGTTCAACTTTAATTTCTTCTTTCTTTTTGACTTTTCGTCTTTTTTCTGTGAATTATTCATTTTGATTGTTTTGCATCGTCTCGAATCGGTCGCGTACCGTCGTTACTGCAGCTAAAAATATCGTCATGCTCTACTACATGACTTTACAGTTCAAATCTCGTTCTCTTGAAATAATCTACGAGACGAGATTTGAACTTTCTAAATTAATCTTATATGTCCAAAATATATATGACTGAGTTGAAACAACTGTCCATGGTTTTTATATTTACTCTTTGCTTTAAATTTGTAGTACAAAATTTAACTTTTCTGATAGCATTGTGTGTATTAATAATACACATTATTATTTTAATTTTAATTGTAGTTGTTTCAAATTTAAATAATACTTCGGGTACCATTATAATAAATTGAAATTAATAATAATTTATTTTGTGTATTATTCATAAATAAGAGATATATATTTCTAATTTCAACAAATGAAAAGAAATGTTATGTATAAAATATGTGTTTGAATTTTGACTTTGACTAAACAGAATATATTTAAAAAGATTAAAAAGAATATTTTCTCGTGATGTCAATTTTTTAGTCATAAGTTGAAAAATATTTGAAATAATTTCGATATAGTTTAATACCAAAACAAAGATAAAGTACGGCCGTATACCTGTACTTCGGTATCATCGATACGTTTTCCATCATGTGACCAGGTCAAGGTTGGCACAGGTATTCCACCGGCTTCGCATTCAAGTTTAATTTTTTGTCCAGCGATTACAGAAACGTCAGAAGGCGCTGTCAAGATGATCACTTTTTCTCGGACAACTGCGATTTGTTCAACAGCTGTAACATAATTTATTGAACATATTACATTTTATTCGTCATTAATATTATAATAAATTATAATAAAATTTACCTTTTATTTTATAACTTGCAAAATTATTTGTGCAGATTCATTTTTAAATAACTTAAAAAAATGACAGTTTTACTTACGTTCAACCGACAAAATCGCTGACGTTGAAACTTGTCCCAATCGGTTTGTTGCTTTGCATGTATAAGTCGCTTGATCATTCAAGAAAATCTCCTCGATTGTCAATACAGCATCTCCATTATTATACATAGTTGTGTAATCAGCTAAGTTATCGATATTGGTATCATTTTTGAACCATTGAACTGTAGGTAATGGATTACCTTTTACAGTGCATTCGAATCGATGTGACGAACCTTCAGTCACATTGGATGGTACAAGTTCTTTAACAAAAACTGGAGGAGATTGTTGTTCTTCCGGTGATACTTCTACAAATTGAACAAAATAAAATTTACATTTGTTAATTTTGTCAAATTTAGAATTTTTCTAAATAAATAGAAGACTGCACTTTAATGTTTCGACTATTTATTAGTCTTTATCAGAACTAAAATATAAGAATTTAACATTGATAAAATTTTTCATTTTTTCATCAAAAATGCAGAAAATTAATAGGTATTATAAACATGATTATTTCGTTGTACATTGATTGTAACCTACACTTCTTGGTGAATATAAATGTTTTTTCTTTCCGTTATACATTCGGTGTTATATTTTATTTAAATTAATAATTCAAGGTTAATAATTTCCATTAATTTTTAAATTGATTGGTATAATCAATTATAATTAAATAATGAAAATATTTTTGAACTTTTATATGATACTAAATTTTGTATAACGATGAGTGTGTTTACATCATGTTAGTGAAATTACATGTAATTATTTTCGTGTGGATATAAACACACATAGAATGTATACACACATATACATTAATTATTATTAATATTAATATAATAGTAGTGTTAATTTGTCGTTTTGTTTCCCCATTATATGATTTTTCGAAGTTAAATTTTAATTGATATACAACGCCGATATGTTCGTCTTTACTCAATTTATCCTTACCGTTTTTTATTATATTTTTCAGAATGTATATAGATATTATTAACTATTTTAATATTATGATTTTCAAAATCATAATATTATTTAGTTATATATATGTATAGTTAATATTATTTCAACATAAAACATAACTATTTGGAACAAAACATATAAATAAATCTTAATTAAATGTACAATTTTAAAAGAAATTAGTGTGACATTATAAATACCTTTAACTGTTAAATTAGCATGAGTTTCGGCAGTTCCAAATTTATTAGTAGCTTGACACTTAAAACAAGCGGTATCTTCTGAGAATGTTTCTTCAATAGTGAGATTACAAATGCCAGAATTATAACTCGTTTGATAATCAGGATTATTGACGATAGAAATTCCATCTTTGAACCAGCGAACTTCTGGCACAGGATTGCCTATTAGATGACATTCGAGAATTATCCTTTCACCTTCTGGGATGGTCGTATCATTTAGCTGAATTGTGAATTGCGGTGATAAAGCCAAAGGAACCGTTAATTCCTCGCTCAATTTTTCATGCAAGTCTTCCTTTTTCGTTTCTTCAGTGAAACTCTTTTGCAATTCTTCTGTTACTTTTTTTTCTTCCACTTTTATCCTCTCCAGTAATGCTTCACTCTCTTCTTTTATACGATCTTTGATTACATCCTTGACACGTTCACTTGTTCGACTAACTGGTTTTTCCTCTACAAATTGCGATGCTTCAAGATTTGCCGGCAGAGAAACACATTCTTCCACTTCAGTCTATTGTAAAACAACAAACAAAACATTAATTTTCCTGAATATAAAATGATATAAAATGTACAATTGATATAGATTTTAGTTAGATTATTTGTGAATTCCATCATTATAGAAATGTAATATCTACAAATTACATTTAATCGTCCAATGGCCGCGAGATGACGCGAAATATTTGTATGAAAAAGATGCAGTTTCTCGGCGACTCTTCGAATACTTTTGATTTTATCTTTCTGCAGTAATCCTGTGATTATGTCTTTGTCAATCGATTGCACAAGATTAACACATGCTTTGTTATCAATTGACAAGTTTCCGGAATTATATTGTTTGTACAATTCATTAATCAACTTTTTATCCATTACATTTTCACCAAACGCTTTAGTTAAATGCCGAATCACTGCCGCGGAATTATAGCCCAATTTAAATTCATATAAACAGATCGTGCGAATATCTGCATTATTCATATTGTACGCTTTTAAAAGAAAAAAAGACACATTTAAATGTATAAATGACAAGCTAACGTTCGACTGCGAAGCCAAGTAGTTACTAAAAGTCGCTGTAATTGAACATTCTAAATATGTAGGTGTGTCTGTGTAATACTTGTCTATAATAACTAAAGTTACTTAAACTTATAAAATATAATACATTAAAATATTTCACATGAAAATAAATAATACAATTAAATATGATTAATAAAAAATTGTCATTATATGAAGAATAATATGAACATAAATATCGTAAAGAAAAAAATAAATAAAAATTGTTAATCTGGATTGTGTGTCTAACATTTTTTCCCTAAAATACTAGCTGAAGTCCCGGCTTCACCCGGGCGAACCCTGTGATGCCTTCTCTATGACAGTGTATGAGTAGTCCTGACTAAATCCCTAGTTCCACCCAAGATACTTCTATGGACCCTCTATGGGCTCTCTATGGACGCCCTATGAACCCCTCCTATTACTCCTATGATCTGCCTATGACTTCCTTATGGCATCCCTATAACACCCCCCCCTCCCCGAATTGATGAAGCTATGACATAATTTTTTTTTTCTAAACATCAAATGTATATATATCGCAAAAATATAAAACCTACGACACTTTTGTAGCCTAGGGCTACGTTTCCTCAAAATTTGGTTCAAATCGATTCGGTAGATTTTCCGTGATGTTCATACAAGCAAACAAGCAAACATATTTTTAATTTTATATATTAGTATGGATATGGATTCATCTAACATTATTAAAGTACCTTTTGCATAATATGAACTTCTTTAGTTACAATTTCGGACGTTGTAGTTTTTTCAACAATTTTTTTATCAACAACATCCATTGATTCTGTTTGAGCTGAAGCTGTAACTCGATGTTGCTTTTCTCTCTCTTTCGACGCTTCGCATTCGACTTGAACAAGTCTCTTCGCTTCTTCCGCGGCTTTTTCCAAAGTTTCAGCAGCAAGTTTTTCGGCAATTTTTCGCACGTTTTCTGCCTCTGCTGCTGCAGCGTGTGCTGCGTCCATTTCTGCTTTAGCTTCCTGTATTTTAGCATTCACTTCTTCCTGCTCCTGTCTCAACTTTGATCGCAAATCTTCCGCATTTTTCAGATTCTCAACCAAAGTTTGTAATTCGGATGACACCACGGCAAATGAATCCAACATTTCTCGATTTTCTATTACAACTTCATTGAATTGCGGTAACCTGTCCGTACCTGTAAAGCATCAATATTATATTAATGAATTTCTTAAATAATTCTTATATTTTTAATTAGAAAAATTTATTGAGGACAAAAAAATTACCAAACACTCGAGTAGATAAATTTCGAATTTTTCCAATTCGTCTTTCCTGTATATCTTCGCCAGGCTTCAAAAATTCATCGATTTCACTTAGAAGAATATTGGCATCTGTGGGAGTTTTAACACAAGTAGCTTTACGTGCCACGATGATTAACAATTTACTGCCTTCTTTGAACCAGTCTTTCGCTTCATCTAATAAATGATAATATTCCATGCTGGAATCGATACGATTTCTCGTATCTTCAGCTCGGGATTTCAGTTTTTCCAATTTATCACAAAGTCCAAGCAAATCTTCGCAAATTCTTGAATGATCGTCGGTAACATTTTTCTCGGTTGTTTTAAGGAAAACTTCAATTCGTTGCTCTAAAATCTAAAGAAAATAATCATAAATTAAAACTTGAATATATGATAAAAAATATTAATTTATTTTTAAGATTAAATAAAAAAAAACTTACGTGTAGAGTTTTTTCGAATTGTAGAAAAGCTTCCGAAGCACTTTTAACAGCAACAAGACTTTCTCCCAACCATCCAGATATTGTCCCTAATTGATCATTTAAATCTCGCAATTCAAAATCAATCTTTCGCAAGTCTTCGGTAAACGATGAAAATCGAAGCTCTTTTTCTAATCGTTGTCGTTCGATTTTGCTGATATTTTCCCATAATGACGAAACTGAATTTAAAACTCGTACTAATTTGTCAATATCTTGTTGAGATGCTGCTGCTGATTCTTGAATATTTATTTGATCGATTGCTCTTGAAACATCCGCTTTGACCTTGTCTAAGAATTCACGCACATTCCGTTCGTTAATTTCATGTCGTTCTAATTGTATTTCAATATCGCGACTAGTGTTTTTCAGTTGTGAGACATGATGAAGCTGTTTGAATTGTTCGGTTTTGTGTTCAATCTAAGAAAATGAATAATATATTTTAGTTATTATAATTTTGATATGGAAATATTTTACATTATAGTAAAACTTACATCGACAAAGTTTTCAAAAATAGAAATCAATAAATTGAGTAAAGTTTTGTAATCAGTAGACGTTGTTTTGAGTTGATCGAGTAACTTTATTAATTGTTTCTTCACTTCCTCTTCAAAAACATTTTCTTCTGAAATGAAAGATTGATGTTCAATTAAAATTATATCAATTAGAAATTTAACGTGAATAGAATTTTAATTTCATTCTCATTATGAGATTATTTCAACCCACCTTTTTTATCAAATGTATCAAAATTTAAAATTCGCATTTCCACTTCTTCAACTACTTTATTTAATTCGGGTGTAATATTTACTTGAGTTCTCTTCAAATCTTTGAGAATATTTTTTGTTTCTATTGACTGAGTATTAATGATTGGATACAATTGTTCGCCAAATTTGGAAGCCCACTGAAGTGTCTGGAAAAGTAACGAAGAACATTTTATTATGACTTCACAATAAATGCCTTGTCTAAACAAATTTCTTTGTCTACAATTTTAATATTATTTACTTTAGTGCTTTCTTCTATTTTTCGTTCGTGTTCAATTCGTCGTTCCTTTAAAATCGCAGTTGTCATTCGGTAACTGTCCCATGTTTCAGTTACATTAAATTGTCGTTTGCTGAAACGTTCTACAATAGTTTCGGAGCACAGTCGAGCTCTTTGAATATCAAGATAAGAGTCATTAATCTGAAACAACAAAATGTTAAACATAAAAGTTATTTAAAAATATAACAGTTACATTATAGTAATAATTATGAAATCAATAAATTACATTTTCACAGTCCTCCAAAAATCGTTTCCAACTTGTAACTAACTGTTTATATAATGGTTGTATAGCGTTCCATTTTTCCTCAAGTTCATCCAACTTGTTATCATTTGGATTTTCGGCATTGCGCTTGATTTCTAATTCGAATGCATCTAAACTCTTCTCTAAATTCGCAGCTGCTTGATGAAAATCAACATACATAGAACTCAGTTTCACTCGCATCTCCAAAATTTGTTTCGACAAAAGCCAAGAATCATGTAACACATCCATTTTATTAGCTATATCTTTGCGTTCAATTTCATTCAAATAATCCAAAACACTCGGTGGAAACCCTTCTTTATGTAATTGCATAACTTCATGTGACTTTTTCTGTAAATCATCAAGCAGTTGGAGATGAAGTTGATGAAAGTCCTTTGCCATTGGTAAATCACTGCCCATGTCTTGATGTCCATGCAAAAATGCCTCGACTATTCTTGTCAACCAGGATGATAAGTTTTCATACTTTTGAATGAATTCATTTAAATAATGAGAAGCACGTAAATTTTCTTCACGTTGAGCGGTGCAACTTTCCAAGAGATGAAGTTTTTTGTCTTCAATTTCTTGGACCATTCGTTTAACTCCCTGAAAAAATAGATTACAAAATTAGTGATAAACTACTTAAATAATAAATATGATTAAACGTTTGATTTTACGTGACCATAGATTATATGTGATTAAAAAAAATTATTTATAATTGTCGCATTATAATTTTTCAGAATAACTTTGTATAGCATAGAAAAAGAATGAAACTTGTAGATCTTTATTTAGTTATAACACCAAGGCATTAATTGAACGATATTAAATGCTTGATATTGGAACATTTGAATAAATTGCTAAGTTGATATGCAGAGGTTGTGATTACCTATGGCCAAGAATACTTACCTCGGCACCAGGCGCTCCCCTTCCCGTGATCTCCAAAAGAGCGTGACCGTCTGTCAAGGGTTCTGCGGTTACATGGTTCAAAGCGGTCGCAATCTGAGCGTGTAACCGAGTAAGGCCGATTGAATGAGGAGGCTGTTCTGTGGTTACCAATTGAATTTCGAGCTGATCTAATTTTGTTAAGGCCTATTGAGCACAGGAATTTTATCAACTATTATTTAACGTTTTGTTTTAAATTAAAAATGGTAAAGAAACAGTATTACAGAGCAGTTAGGAAAAATTAATGTATATTAAGTTTAAGTTTTACATTTTGTAATTTTATTGTAAGTATGAGTAAGAATAAATACCGATCTAGCAGAATCGAAAAATGCCACAGCCTTATTGAGAAGAATTTCATGTTGATCGAGATCATTAATGTAATCGGCCGCGGATTCAAGGATTGCATAAGCTTGTTTGGTTGCTTGTTCTCCGGCAAAGTGACCAGATGAAACCAATTTTGCTGTTGACTTGGTTACTTTTATTGCTCGGTCTTGAAAATCCTGAAACAGTTCAAGTATAAAAATAACATCACTATGTATTTTGTCACACATATAAATTGTCATATTTTTTTATTTATTTATAATTATTTCATGTATTACAAGAATGAGTCGACTATCAGTCGAAAATGACAGGAAATTAAGCCTCAATCAAGATTACAAACTTAAATATAAAGTATAAAAAAAATATTGAATCCTGCCAGATACTTAAAAATGTATTCCTTAAACTTCATTTTGTGAATTAAAATTAATATTCAATTAAAAAAAATTTTCTTTAGTTAGTTCAGTCTTTGACAATTTGTCCATTTTCGACCGATAGTCGACTGAATCTTGTGACACATATTATTTCTTGTTTAATTTTGTTTTGCAAATGTGACTATTTTATTCTGACAATTTCACTTAGCCTGACTTAGCCTATACTTTAAAGACATTGGAATGTCAAATAAATCCATAAATAATGCACTTATTGAGGCTCAAAAAAGGTGGAAAAAGCCAAAAGGCATAAAAAAACTCTGAATCCTACTAATATATAAATTTCAATCTATGTTTGTCTGTTTGTTTGTTATCTCATCATGCAAATTCTAACGAACCGATTTTGTTCAAATTTTGAGGGAAACTAGCTGAAATACTCCAAAGTGCTGTAGGCTATGTAAAATTGCGATACACAATAGTATATTACGTCCGAGGGCGCCACTGCGCCCGAGACCGATACGACGTTTTTCAGTCTTGCGCAGCGGAGCGAAAGTTGAAACAAACACGGATCGAGTACCGAGAGTAAACCCGAAAGTACTCGAGAGTACCGAAAGCGAAGCTTTCGGTACGAGGTTGTGCGTAGTTTCTCAAGAGCTTTTCAAACAATATTCAAAATAAGGTCAAATATGGTCCAATTAAGGCCAAATATAGTCCCAATAAGGACCATGTTTGTTATTATTATGTTTGTTATCTTATTAAGGCTAAATATGGTTCCAATAAGTTCAAATTTTGTCTCATTAAGGCCAAATATGGTCCCAATAAAGGCAATATTCGTCAAGCTTTTTTCTATTTCAGGTGTCGGAATTTAAACCAAATATGTTCCAGTTAAGGCCAAGTATGGTCTCAATAAGGACCATATTTGTCAAGGTTTTTTCTATTTCGGGTGTCCTTATTAAAGCCGATGATTTATATTGGCTTTAATGATAAAAATATATGGTCACAAGAAGGTTAAATATAGCCCCAATAAGGCCAAATATGGTTCCAATAAGGTACCCTGATTATCGAAACCGGCTATTACACTTATGTCACGCTAGGCATTGATATGGTCGGACCGAAATTTCCTATAATGGTATTCTACTGCAAAACCCAATCAAGGCTAACCATGTCGTAGCCATACATTGATTCTTAATAGTCGCTATACACGTGTTTTGTCCAAATTTTAAAATAGTATTTCGGGTGGAACTAGGGTGTCACAGAGTTTCACCCGGGCGTAGCTGGGGCTTCAGCTAGTTGTATTATAAATTTACATGTACATTACACTTTGTGAATTGATTTACAAATGGAAAACGGATTATTATGAAGTGTGTGTGTGTGTATGTGTGATCGTGGGTCGTACGAACCCCGAAATGAAACGTGAAAAACTTGAGTTGCGTACTCACGTTTACGAAATAAAGATGTAATCTTTATTTCGTTTTGGTAAACTGGTCTCGTGTTCTATCGAAGCAACGAGTGCAGTCAGTTTACCAATTGAAATTATTATACTTTGATGTATCACAAAATTATGTGTTAACGTTCATGAACTGTCATGAAACGTTAGAACTGATCGCGTTTAGTCGCGGTCAAAACTGTGTACTTTTGGTGTCCGGATCAAGTAAAAGACATGCAAAAAATGTTGCATGCAAAAAATGTTTGCATGCAAAAATATGTTTTTGCTCGGTCGTAGGGTATGTTTTCTCATCGTACTTCCAATTTCGAACCGAAAATCATAAATAATCGTCCAAATTTTCCATTTGTAAATCTGAGAATAATGTTTCATATGTCGTGTCGAACGTCGCGCCGCACGTGACCGCGTCTCTTTATCAAGAGACGAAGTAGTGCCTCTGGCCAAGTACAAAAAAAAACTTTTTTGTACCGCCAGGACTACCGTGTCTCTTTTTAGAAACAAACAAGTCCCGATTTTTGACATTGAAAAACAGTAATAAATAATTGAAAGTTTGTTGTTTATTTTGTGTCATTGTATAGCCTTCATCGAGTAGATGAGAATAAAAAAAAAATTTTTTGATTTCAGTCCATTATTTGCTGAGATATGGAGGCTCAAAAATCGACGTTTATTTAGCATATGTCGTTTTCTTCTTCTTCTTCTTCTATTTTTCTTAGTTTTCTCCAGCCTAAGCTCGAATCAATGTTTAAATACGTTTATTGTTATTAAACGTGAGCGATTGTTTGCTTTAAAAGGTATTATTATTCAACAAATTTTAGCATAATTATGAGTTAGACACTGTAACAGCATATCCATGAGCCTTTTATGGCATAGTTATGGCCAAGGAGTTAAAAGTTGTTGCTAATGAGAGCAAAACGTAGCCAAATAAGGCTATCAGTTATTTTGCTGTTTATTTTTACTAATACGGTTGTTATATGATAGTACAGTAAATTTGTAAGCCTGTAATGGCATAATTATGGCCACTTCATTACTACACTTCAAAGTACAACCTAGTAAGGCCAAAACTAGGCCCAAACTTTAATAAAGTAACTTATGGGAAGCTTATGGGAAGCTTATCAGAAGCTTATGGGAAGCTTATGGGAAGCTTATGGGAAGCTTATGAGAAGCTTATACGAAGCTTATGGGAAGCTTATGAAAACCTTATGGGACACTTATGGTAGCTTATGGGAAGCTTATGGAAAGCTTATGGAAAGCTTATGGGAAGCTTATGGGAAGCTTATGGAAAGCTTATGGGATACTTATGGGAGGCGTATGCGAAACTTATGAGAAG
>JABFPJ010004713.1:0-13290 GCA_022817425.1 Gryon sp. ZL-2020 | reverse complement strand
CGTAGTTGTATTAATAATTTTCCGTAAGTGTCATAGGCACTAGGCGGGCTACACGGTGGAAAGTAAACAGCACCAATAATAAACACATGACTAGCTATAGTAATAATACAAAAAATTTGTTCGAGCTAATTTTCATTATTACAGATTTACAATTATATTTATTTTTAACTAATATTAAAACACCATCACCTCTAGTCTTTGAATCGCAAAATCTATCGCATCTAAATATATCGTAGCTCATAAACAATAATTCTCTATTTTCAATATCGCAGTTTAACCATGTCTCTGTTAATATAATAACGTCGTAATCACATGCCAAGATATTATTGGTTAGTGTTTTTAATTTCGTGCAAATTCCGCGAACATTTTGATAATATATATTCAATTTTTCATCATTGTGATTTCGAGAAGTAAATGAAGAACAATCCCGATTTAGACGTTTTTTTTGCGAACAATATTAAGGGGTACCATCAATATATTTAATTGTAAGATTAATTTCACCTTGATCAATTCTTGTTTGCAGTTCGGCGCGGAGTATATTGAGATAGTTAATTTCCTGTCGAGTTAAATCGTTCCGAATATTAAGATTTTTTGAAGTGAAAAATTGCTTATTTCTGAATATTTCTCTAACTTCATCGGTATATTTGAAAAATAGTTTAAGAGGTCTGATTCAATCTGGTTTTCGCTGACCAAGTCGTTTCGCGAAAACTGGATTTGGAGCATTTGGCAGTTCAGAAAACAACTCTATCACGCGCTGTAAATCGTTTGTAGATTCGTCGACCACGTCGGAGAGCCCGTGTAAAATCACATTGCATGACCTACGCGAACACTCCTTCATCTCGATGCAAGCAGCGTTTAAAGATGTGGTGGAAATAACTGCTGCGTTTTCCTCGAGTGAAGTGACTCTCGTTTTTAAGTCAACAACCTCAGCTTTGATGCTGTCAAAATTAGCAGTCATCAACGCAACGGCATTGTCAACTTTAGTATTAACAAACATTTTAATTTCAGCTAATTGCTTTGTCATTTCGGCTAGTTGTTTTGACATAGCATCTTCAAAATATTCACAGGTGATGTATGTTGACTTAGTTTTGTTGCTTCTCACAAGTCTGTTGTACATTCTCACAAGTCTTATATTATAACATTCTTATTTTATCTCATTTTTATATTATCTTATTTACACATTATCGGTATTGCTAAATTATCGTATTCTGATTTGATCGCATTTTTATATTATCTTAAATCTATTATTTCAAAGTTAATATTTTATCACAATCACACTTCATCCCACTACTTTTTTATCTCAGTCGTACTTTCTCCCAAATCTTATACTATCACATTCCTATTTGATCTCATTTTCACTTTATCATATTTGCATATTATCAAAATTGCCATATTATAGTATTCTTATTTTATCTCATTTTCATGTTATCTTATATACATTTTCCCAGCATATGACACATGAGGTCATTTTATTTTATCATATTCTTATTTTATCTCACTTGCATTTTATCTCGGTTATCGTTTTTTTTAAATTATACTTTATATCATTCTCATTTTATCTCATTTTGAATTTCTACTAATACTTAATTTATCAAACTCGCTTTTTATCGGGCTTTCATTTTATCATGATCGTAGTTTATAACTAATACAATTTTATCGATGTCTCATTTTATCTCAATCCTAATAGATGGATTTCTCAATTTATCGCAGTTTTAGAAGATCATGCTTTGAATACATGTTGTATAGGTGGACAACATTTACGTTAAAAATAATAAAATATGTAGCTTCGTCATATTTTTCATAGATGGCACTGTAAGTAAATTATTTCAAACAAAAATGAAGTAATTTTTAAAATTTAAATTCAAAATTATTCTTAATTTACGAATTTTAACATTATAATACATAATTGAAGTGAATGTAGCAATTACATAATAATAATATTTATTGAATGTATAAAGCAATTATCAATCTATAAATATAAACTTATATGTAAATTAATAAAAATTCATAACAAAATAAATATTATATGTCAGTCTTCGTGCGTGATATAATTTACGTATTATATATGAAAATATTTATGATAATATGATTAATAGCATAATATTTAATAATTTTTGTATATATAAATAACTATTACTGTTATTTATTATTGTTCATATAAAATATTCATACTTATGGTTTAATATTTTTTCGAATATAAAAAATAATTTAATTTATAAAATTGATAATATATATTTTTTCCGAAATCATGAAGCTGATCAATAATTTTTATATAAATAAGAAACAAATGTTTCTTTATTTTGTATTTTGTATTTTGCATGACATCTCATTGTTACAATTGCCTGTTTGTTTTTTAGGTTCACTTACTAATATGATGTAGAATAATAAATGTATCAATGTACAAAATAATTTTTATTTTTGAAGGTCTATAATGGATTTGATAAGTTATCTTTTTTTCATAATAATATATATTATTTGTTTTAAATTTAGTTTAAGTTTAACTAAGGAATATGAAATACTGTTTTGGAATTACGAAAAATAATGCTGCATAATTGGTAAAACGTTTATTGTCTAAATGTTAAAGTTCATGTTGTATAAATTAATTTGCGGTTCTCCACTTCTGTCTTACAGATAGGACATTGGTTAGCATTGTCACTTTCAATGCATTTTTCGCAATAGCATGCATGACAACAAGGCTCAAGCAATACACTAGCTTGTTCTGTCATGCATACTACACACAGTCCGCGCGCTCTTCTGCCCTCTACATTGACACCCACTGGTGCGTATGGCACGTCCACTTCTTCTACATCGAGATAACCGAAGTCATCCTCAGGAATTCTGAAATCATCTGTATAATCATAGTTATGTTAATATTTTTATATAAATATATCAACTTCGGTATACAAATGAAATTTTTTTTGTTATTCCGTATAACGAAATAATTTCATATATTATAAAAAAGAAACTATTCATTTATTCACGCACCAGTATCGTCTGAATCTTCAACCTCACTCCAAGCATTTGAAATATCATCCTCGTCGAAATTACCTAAAGTATCTGCAAAATATGATACATATATATAATGTCTTTTGTTGAAATAAATTTAGTTATATTATTTATTATTAAATTGTCTTTTAGTATGAAATTCTTATTGCGAGCACATTTCATTATAATAACAGTATATATGATAGTGATTCATGAATTCAAACCTCAATCAAAAATATTGTAAATGAAATTTGATATATGATATATTTTGGAGAAAATTACCTTCCAACAATCACATAATAATAATTTTAAGATTTCTACACCCGATCTTCTTAGAGCAATTTATTCTATATACTATTTGTAATTTGTACAATTTTCGGTGTATGAAGCATACATAAAACTTAACTTAATTTATTTTATAGACAATTTTATTTTAAAACAATTTCAAAATATGAAAAATAATATTATTATACAAAAAGACAATAACTTTTTATTAACAAATCATTGCCATTATATTAAAGCTTCATCAATTCAAAACAAGACGTATTTTGAATTTCTTTAGATTATTAATTTTGAAGTAGAGACTTTAATGTCTATTTAAGAAACTAAAATTAAAATTGAGTGAAAAATCAAAGTATGACTATATAAACTTTATGCAATACTCTTGTGTAGTTAAATTTTTAAATACGTATAAGTGTATCACAAAATGTTGTTGACATCATACTGATATTCCATTTTTTCAATTTCTGATATAAATTGAATTAAGTAATTATAATCCAAATATACAAACAAGAGATATCTTTAGCAATTGTCGTAAAATAATACATATTTATACATAACGTATGTATTAATTTCTACGATGTTTGAAATATGGTAGTTACCATTCGGCCTGATCGCCAACTCGTAATCTACGGATTCTTCATCATGAAATGAACCTAAAAAAATACGGAGTGTTAGTATTAGTTTTATGACAATTTTTGGAAACTTAAGTTACAATAATTGTTATACTACAAATAATTGCTTATCATCACCTTCGGTTAAAATAACCTCCGGAATGTCCACATTCATAGATTCATTCTCTTCATCTACAAACACAATTGGTTTTAATATATATCCTGGCAAGTATTTTATGTGATAACAATAATTTGTATATCTAATAGTATCAACAAAAACAGTTGTATGAAATAATGCTTCAAATAACAGATAACAGAACTATGTAATCTCATTGGCGCCACCTTGGGCATTTTTTAAGCAACATAGAAATCATTATGCAAATTTACATAATGCACCAAGAAAGAACTCTAAATTTATTACTGTTTATGCAATTATGAACCTAAGTTATGAGTTGAAGTGGATGCAACAGGATCACTTTCGTGGGGAACAGAGTCGGTCGTATCGATTATATATCGAATGTCCTCCGAACTTTTCCCAACCAGTTCCGGAGCTCGATCAAGAAAATCACCTACATTAATATAGCCTTCTGTCAATTCATTCCAAGCTTTCTTTATGGAAGCATCGCGAATAAGGCTTTTCGTTTTTCGGATGCGCGTGATGTTTTTGCCGACCGATAACTTCGACAAGTCTTCATCCAATTGTTTTTGGAATAAAATCAGATTACCTGTCAGAAAAATGTAGGTCTGCTTAATCTTATAATTATAAATCTTAAATACGAACTTATAAAATCTTATAAAAAATGTACTGAGGCAAAATTTGTGGTTTTGGAATTGGTAACACTGTAGTAAATTTTATTTTGCCTGATTTTATCTTTACCAATTTTGAATTGAATTTGTAGAAATAAATAAATATAAGTTGCGTACTCATAAATTTAATAATATCCTGCTTAACTTGCAGAATATTTATATATTTTTTATGCAGCGATTCCAAGGCGTTGTTGGTTCTTTTATTTCTTAAATGAACACTGAATCCGGCTGGTGTGATTAGGTCGATCCAAAATCTTTGGATATAAGTGAACATTGTTTGAAACGCCGCTAATAAATTTGGTGAGCAACTTCTTTTAATAATTTCCAGGCCATCGACAATACTTTCCGCTGGAAGAAGCGCGAGAGCAACAATTTTTTTCATAAGAATGAGTTTTTCCTCATCCCTTTCTCGGCGCTTGATACAATTTTTTTTAATTGCTTGCTTATAAACAGCCTATACAAAAAAATCAAAATAAGTTTTTTTTCCATTGAGTCACTTAGTTATATATTTAATTATATATTTTTATTTCAATTCAGTTTTAATCTGAAGGCTGAACAAGTTTATGCTCTTAACAAGTTTGAAACCTGAAAACGTTCGCGGTATAACTAAATTTTACGTTTCAAATTGTCTGATATCTTAACAAGTTTACATTGTGAAGAAATTTTGCGTTTGACAAGTTTAAATTATTAATAAGTTTTACGTTTAAATTACAAACAATTCTGCAGTTTCAACAAGATGTACCGAAAAATTGTAGAATGAAACACTTTTTATTACGTGGGCATAATGGAAATAACATCCGTAAAGCCGCGCGTCAGGAAATACTGTACTCGCCGCGCTTCGCAGTGCAACCTCATAATCCGTAATAACGTTTTCAATTGTCTTCCCCACGGCAAAATTATCGCAGAATAACTTTAATGCTGTCTCATAGCATTGGCGAGTTTTCCTGGACATTAATGCCCATGCCACGGGCATAGCCTATGCAATAACAAGATTGTTATAAAAATATTAATAAACATTTTACAAAATCATTGATCAATTTTTAGAAATTGTCATCTAATTTCTTCCGTTTGAAATACATTAATAGTTTGATTTATAAAGATAAAAATTTTCGTCTTATATATTTAATTGCAATAATTGTATTTATCAGAATTATGATTATTTTAATGACATTATTTGTTATTACTTTTTATTAAAATTTATTCACAAACATCATGTTTGAATGTGAATAACAATAGATAACAGTTATTTTCTCTGCCAAATTCATGTAATTGTATAATGAAATTCCCAGGAATATTAATACTTTAACAGTGATTACTTCATGATTGAATTAGATCTAAACATAATATTATTAATTTATATTACTGAGAAAAATAGAACTCATATGCAAAGTGACAAAGAAAAATAAAACAAACGGAAATATATAATATAATATGTATACTAACATGATTTTGATAAATTGTCATTAATGTGACAATCTGATAAACGTCGGGAAGATTGGGCGTACACTTAAAAGTACCATCTATGTACAGGTCTTTTAATGGAAATTTCTGTATATATGTCGGATTTCCCAACATAACAATTTTGCCGTTAACCGATTCTCCATATTTGACATTTAACGCGCCATTCCTGTATGTCAACAGCTGGGTCCATACGTCTGTTTGCGACTTATTATAAAAGTCGAGCAAATTTGTTGGTTTTGGTGGAGCAAATTTTGATTTCCATCTATACAACTTGCTCGAAATATCTTTAAAGCTGATAAATTCACCAGCTTCGGGATATCTGTATTAAATATAATATATATTATAAATATTATTATTGATATATTATAATATATGTATATTATAAAGATATATATATATATATATAGTATAATATATATATATATTATATATTATTAAATATATTATAAATATAATATAATTTAATAATATTGATTCTTATAAATTTACAGAAGTTTCAGTGAATCGTATATATCCTTCGCTGTTTCAGTCGACTGCTCGCACTTTTTTTGTAAGGCTGTCATGAATTGGGCGATGATAAGTCCTGCTTTCTCGGGACTATGATTATGTATGTTTTTTAATTTAATCACTCGGCCATTTTTTATGTGACACAATGCATTACATGACTTCTTATACTCGGCACATCGTAATACACTAAACAAAGAAATATATGTTTAAAGTTATATATTAGTAAGGATTATTCTGTCTCGCGATCACATTGATATTATTATATATTTTAATTATAAAAATATCTTAAAGAATAATAATTATTATTAAAAATAATTATACCTAATGTTGCAGTGAAAAGAAATTGTATTTTATTTTGCAAAAAGTAAAAAAAATGGAAAAACAAAAGCTAGTATCCAGTAATCTAATATAATTTTAATATCAAAAATATATTATTGATATAGTTATCAAATGAAAAATGATTTAATATGTTAATTGAAAATTCATTTCTTTTAACTTATTTTAATTATTTATAAAATTATCATTGAAATTGAATTTAAAAATTTGTTAATATATCAGAATTACAAATGGATGAATGAATTAGAAATGGATGTTACTTTTGTAATGATATAAGGTTTATAATTATACTTTCAAATAAAAAATCATCATTTAAGATTTTAATATCATAAGATCTTATCATCACTTCATTTTGAGAATCTTAATTTTATTTTGAAAATATTTAATTTAATTTTAAAATTTTTCGTTTAATGCAAAAAAATGAATGTAAAAATGAATATAATTTAATGAAATAGAAATCTTTGTAGTCAGAATAGTTGAAATTACTTTTATTTGGTATTAATTTTGATCAAAAATACGAATCAGTAATGATATTAATGTATAATGTTACTGTAAAGTAATTTTGATGATAATTTGAATATGATTTTGAATGGGAATCTCAATAGAGAAAGGATTGGAAAAAATGAAATCATTTTAAATTTTACTAAATTATAAAATGAAATGAAATTATTGA
The DNA here is from genome assembly GCA_022817425.1 of Gryon sp. ZL-2020. Lineage (NCBI taxonomy): Eukaryota > Metazoa > Arthropoda > Insecta > Hymenoptera > Scelionidae > Gryon > Gryon sp. ZL-2020. The sequence goes on along the minus strand of JABFPJ010004713.1, from coordinate 5,628 downwards.
AATGAATTGATAATGAAAATATCAATTCTGAATTTTCAATAGAATTACTTGTAATGAAGAATCAATGAAAATATATACAATGCATTACAGATGTATTAATTTATCATTGTTGTTATTATTTTTATTATTAATTAATAATTGTTAATAATTATAATATAATTATAATAAAAAATAATTAATTATGTTTAAACTTTGGATTTGATGACCACTCAATGCAGTGTTAATATAAGATTGTTTCATATTATATTTACTGAACACAAAAAAACGTCAAGTTACTCCAACAATTTTTATCTTTAACCAAATTGTTTAAGTTAATATTACTATGTCACTGTAAAAAATGCCCATCTTGGAGTTTCTTCATTGTAAGTCGCTCATATTACAATAAAAAACTTCAACAGTTTGAAGACTCCGCGTCTTCAACAGTTTTACACGGTTGATTAGAGACAGATTTCTGTCCGAAATAAGATGCGTCCACCGTCTTTTGCTGCAATCTTGAGTGTCTAAACGACTTATAAAATAAGACTGATAAATTAAGATGCGTATCGTGTACTTAATTTAGATGCAAAAATTACATTTAAGACTTTTGTGTAAAGACATAAGAAAATAATATAAGACACGAAAGTCACGTAAGACACTAAAGTGTAAGACGCTATATGTTTCTTGCCAAATACTTCACATATATATTATTTAGTTTTAATTAAAAGTAGTGATTTTCGTTCAATTTTCATAGTTTCAACTAGAGAAAAGAAAAAGTACGTTATTATATACAAACTAAGTTTCAGCACTCCTGTATGGAACAAAATATATTTTCAGATATATGCTAACATATTTCTCAAAAAATATAATTGAAAATATATTTAAAAATACATGCAAACTAAATTTTCGCCTATATGAAAAGCGGTACTACATTTTCGCGTATATTTGTGTAATATATTTTATTCCATGTGGATATTTATATCGAATAATACTTAATCTATATATTTTTAAAACATATTTTTGAACTAGATATGCCAAATTGTTTATATTAAACAATGCATAGCTCTGAACAATGAATTTTCACTTGAGATTACTATAATTCATATAAAAAATGAAATTTATGACAACATTTGAATTGCAAAGTTAACAATTGGTTAATTTTATTTTGTTATAAGAAGAACAATTTGTATAACAAATTGTTAACCATACAACTTTAAGTAGTGCAGTATATGCAATAATGTTTACAGTTTTTATTGCATGTTTTCTAATTTACAAAACAGATAATCAATAAAAGAATGTACTTCTCATAAGAAGATATTTTAATGAAATTTGTTGAAAATTATAATGACTGTTGTATAAGTTGTGACGAACAGATGACTTCTTTAAACATTACCCCTGATAACATATAAGAATTTATACGTTTTATGTAATATTATTGTAAAGAGATTTCTGAAATATTACATAAAATTGATGTTAAGAGATGCTAACATCTTCCAAAAAAGTAACTTTCTAATAAAGTTTAATTAATAATCAATGAACTGTAATAATTATATAATTAAAAAGGTACACTGTCTTAAACAATGAAATTAATACATAAAGAGTCTTATTTCAGTTGTACAACTCTTCAAAATATCAAGCGGATTCAATTTATTTTGCTGAAATATAGCAGTTTGATTTTCAGCATGCATTTTCATTAGAAATTGTTTCTGATCAAGTAATTAATGACTACCAGCTTCATTATTCATGCAATATACGTTAATATTTAGTCAATTATTTCAATATTTAGATACGAATAAATGTATTTTTGCAAAATATTTTATTTTTCAAAAAAATTGCAAAAAAAAGTTATTAAATGAAATATCAATTGCAATTTCGTGAATTTTGAAAGCCTTTGAAGTATCACTTTAAGAATTATAGACGTCTTTGTTTTCGTAAAAGTCACTAAACTTGTATCTGTTTACTTGAGGAACAAGTGAAACATCAAAACAGCTGATTCGAATTCAAAGAATTGCAGGAAAAATGGAGCATTATTAAGATTGTAACTTAATTATCTTAATAAATAATAAAGTTGCTCATTAAATTACAAATTATAATGTTGCACATTTATTTTTTTCCTCATTTATTTTGTTTTTGCATTTTGTTGCAAAACTAAATATTGCAAAAATATATACAATTATATATATAATAAATATAATAATATATTTAATATATTTTTATAATATATATAAATTTATACAATTACTACATATTAACGTATATTGCATAAACAGTAAATCATTCAGTCATCAATTACTTAATCAGAGTCAATTTATATTGAAAATGCATGCTAAAATTAAATAATTTCATATAAATTTAAATTTCATATTCAACTGCTATATTTCAGCAAAATAAATTGAATCACCTTCAATTCTGAAGTTTTGTAATAAAGTACAAATTACAATGTTTCAAATGTCTTTCGCATAATGGCAAGCTCTCAGATGTACATTTTGTGCAATATAAAATTATATACTAAAGATCAAGATCGCAAAAATTATGGTAAAAAGCAATATATTCAAAACTGACATGTCATATTTTTATGTAAAGGGTTCAACTTTCAATACATAACATTTTGAAATAATTATCTTAATATTTAGAAAAGTTATTACACTTTGAGGTTACATTTTTTCAGTCAATTCTAGGTATTCACATACTTTTAAGCGGTATTGCACATACATTGTATTTAAATTTAACTTTGACTTCTTTTGTTAAAAACTTTTTTATAAATAAATTTCAATTTAATGAAAGAACAATTTCTTCATACATTTGGACAATATAATATATATAATGATAATGTAAAATATAACTTTAATTATATTATGTTGTATATTTCAAAAAGCAAGAAATACTAAAAATATATTTAAATTTAGAAATATAAACTGTAAATACATATAAGAGAAAAATCTTATATTAATTTATAAGTTTTATTTAATATACACTGAATTAAAACTATCACAAATTGTACATAATCATTTTATTATTAAACTAGAATTCCTGCGCGCCACGCGCGCTCATCGCATTTTGCGATTTATTGTTTCAAATTCGTATAAATTTAATATGTTTTTTTTTAAACCCTTTCTCTATTAAGATTCTAAATGAAAGTTATCTAAGTATAAATTATTATACGTATTCAAATTATCATCAAAATTACTTTATATTAATATCATACATTAATATTATTACTGATTTTTATTTTTGATCAGAATTACATCTAATTTTTATCACATTTTCATTTTCAACTGTGTCATCAAGTTATAATTTTTCTTCTTTTTTTTAATTTTAATTTTTTGTTTTTATGGCGCTATATACAATTACATTTCCTGAAGCTATAAATTGTAAGAAAAAATAAATCACATAATATGCATAATATTTTAATACATAACTTACTCGTATTGCTTTGTTGAACGGTATTTCACATACGCGAAGTCGTCAACATATGTGCGAGCCCCATGCACAGTAACACCATCATCCTCCATTTTATTTTAAACTAATAAACTATTTCACCAAATCAGCAAGTTAACACTATGAAGTCACTTTCGAAAAGGTTTGAAGATTAGCAAAATAGTAGCTACTGATAAGCAATTTCTGTTTTGATTCGATATTTGAGGTCAAATTGCAACTTTAATTTTTGCAACGTTGACGCGTCCATATATGCAATCATATTATATATGTGTACATAAACTGAAATAAGTTTTTGACCACAAATGAAGGGGATATCCAACAGAAATGGCTAAAATCGTCAATTATGAACCGATTTGCATAATTTTTTTTCATTTTAATCCTCGTAATCCAAATATTAAAAAAATTTTGCGAATTTAAAAAAGAAGAATATTGTTTATTAGTATCCCAGTTCATCGAAAAAATATCGAAAAATGAGCAAAAAATTGAATATTTTTTTAAATTATTTGTATATAAAAATTGAACTGCTGGATTCAAGCACCAGACTTGCGCTCAAAAAAAGGCAGAAGTATTGTCCAGATCAAGGGAGTTTTTGAAAAGAAAAAAGTTGCTCAAAATGAATTAAAATATACTATGACAGATAGATATAAATTCAACATTTGTTTTGTATTTGTCATTTTTTTGTAAAATTAATTATTGAAAAAATACAAGCGAAAAACACATTTTATAATAATTGTTTGTATAAAAATTAGCGTTCTTAAAAATTGTATTCGCGATAATTTGGTCAACTATTGATGCATTTACAAATTGTGTTTTACTTGTATTCAGGACGCTTTACTGATGAATAATATATATATAATGTAATTTTTTGGAGCTTTGTGTATTGTGTTCATATTTATTTGACATAAAAAAATAATCTCTTTTTTCAACACCCTGATATTGAAAAGTTCTATATAATTGTATTAATTTTGTCTCGCTCACTTCTCTGAACTGTCATATCTCTTTTTAACTTACTCCCATGCTTTAAAACGAATTTTTTTTGTTCTCATGCTCACTTTCTCACTCACCTAAGCTTTCATATGATTATCTCGCTTACTCTCATAAGACAAAGCGGAGAAGTAACGTAACGCGAATTGCCTACATGCCTTCCTATTTCAACACTTCATAAGACGTTGTTCATTCACGTCAAACATTTTTGTAATAGCAAAATTTGTTAATAATAATTTCATGTAAACTGAATTTTTTTATGCTTATACAAAAAAAATTATGCGGCGAAAGTTTTCCAAAACTTTGGCTGAATTGACCGAAAAAGGACAATTGCTGTCCTTTTTCGACCGAAAAAGGACAATTGCTGTCCTTTTTCGGTCAATTAGCTCGTCATCGCGGCGTAATAATCTAAGAACAATTTCTACGACTATCTACCAATACTTCATTCATGAGCAACATAGGCGGTCGACAATATAAAGATGGGTAACCATCTTTATGCAAGAAAATTGTTTTATAATTTTGAAAAACGCCTAAACAAATATTAACTCTTAATTTGTTTTTGTACATGAATTTTTGTACGAAATTATCACATTTATACTTATAATACATTCCAATGTACAACTAGTTGGAATTTGATGAAATATACTTTAATTACTTTTTAATTTTCTGATTAAAGAGTGTCATTTGATAGCTTCTATTAACAATAATTAGTGAAATGAACATTATGAGAGAAGACCGCGACATTTAAATGTGAATATCACAGTCTCTTGCAAATTTTTACAAATTAATTTTGAAATTAAAATTTCAAATTTTAACACAAAACACAGCGAAATTTAAATTTGAAATTCAAAATTCGCGCACTTTTTAAAAAGTTCTTACGATAGTAACATTGAGCTCCATCTGTGATTTATAGAAAGAACATTGTAAACTTGTAATTATATACAAAATATTTCATGAGATAAAATGAAAACTGAGATAAAATGAGACTTCGATAAAATTGTATTAGTTATAAACTACAATTAAGATAAAATAAAAGCACGATAAAAAGCGAGTTTGATAAATTAAGTATTAGTAGAAATTAAAAATGAGATAAAATGAGAATAATATACAGTATAACTTAGATAAAACGATAACCGAGATAAAATGCAAGTGAGATAAAATGAGAATATGATAAAATAAAACTGAGCTCATGTGTCATATGCTGGGAAAATGTATATAAGATAACATGAA
>JABFPJ010004712.1:0-13291 GCA_022817425.1 Gryon sp. ZL-2020 | reverse complement strand
TGAATATTAGAATTAAATTTTAAGACCATACATTGATTTTCTCATTTTTTAAATTTATTTTAAAAGGTAAACGAATATTATTGGAATTAATTTGGCATTTTTATTTGAGTTCTCGTTTTTGAGGTGAGAAAAAAAACGAGAATTCAGATTACTTCCAAATTAGGCCTTACAAATTAAAACATTATGTATTATTACATTCTCCCATAAATAAAGAGTCGTTCTATACTCATTAATTTTGATAATAATATAATTAAGCTGTGCAAATTAAAAAGTCCCTAACTCCGTGACTATAGCACTGCGACATCCTCTTAAGGCGATTCTTCAATGCTAGTACACCGGAGTTAGTGTCTTTTGAAATTATAAATTATTGATAAAGAATTGAACTTTAAAAAATATATCATTTCATTTTTTGATCCTGGGAGAATGTTTTGGTGAAAGAAAACTTGAATTTTTTTGTTTACTTTTTGCTCCGTAACCTCCCCCGTTTTTTGTAGTATATAGGAGATTGAAAAAATACAGAGGAGGTTACGGAGCAAAAGATAAACAACAAAATTCAAGTTTTCTTTAACCAAAACAATCTCCCACGATCAAAGAATGAAATGACATATTTTTTAAAGTTCAATTCTTTTTCCATAATTTCTAATTTCAAAAGACACTAACTCCGGTGTACTAGCATTGAAGAATCGCCTTAAGGTGATTCTTCAATCGAATTCACTGCTTCTCTCTTCCACTATTGGAGCCTCCCATTAGCGCTATCCTTTTTGCTCTTATACAGATGAAGAATCACCTTAAGGTGATATCTCAGTCACATAAGAGCAAAAAAGATGGAGCTAATGGAGAATCTATTAGAGGAAAAAAGATACAGTGAGTTCGTCTGAGATATCACCTAAAGGTGAAATATCAATGGCGGATCAACTTCGAAATGACATAACCTCTTTTGAGTTATGTTTCATTAAAATTATGTTGTATTTCTCGAGAATATGTAAAATCGGGCTCTTTTAGCTTCTTCTATGATTAATTACAAATTTCTTGGTTATTTTTTTGTTGCTAAAAAATGATTCTACGATCAGAAATCTTCGAATTACGAAAAACTTCATTTCTGACAAGGTTCAGTTGAATATGAAAAACGAGTTCGCAAAATTCTCGACACAGAAGCATTTGTAAAGCAAGAAAAAGTTATCAAAAAATAAATAATTCAATTTTAAATAAGCTAAAAGACCCCGATTTTACATATTCTTGAGAAATACAACATAATTTTAATAAAACATAACTGAAAAGAGGTTATGTCATTTCGAAGTTGATCCGCCATTGACATTTCACCTTAAGGAGGTTGGGGCATGAACTGATTTAACGATAAGAATTTGCTCAACAAAGTTTATGTTTAGAAAGATTAAATAAAGCACTGTTTTAAGTTGCAAAACGATATTCTCATTGGTTTTTGAGCAAAAATTGTTAAAAATCAGAACAAAATATATTGAGTCTTATAGGAATTTGCGAATTTCAATGATTTAAAATATGATCGCAAATTCGGATTTGCTTGAAATTTAAATATATTTAAATAAAACTCATTGAAAATAAGTGTGCAAAATGTCAAAGAGATTGTCTCATAGGATTTAACGTTGAAAAATGAAGAATTTACGATTGTCTGCACAACATATGTTGAGTGAAAGAAAACTGTTTTTTGGGAAAAACCGTTTATGATGTAACTTTCTTCTTGGGTGCATTTAAGCCGATATTGAGATCATAAAAAAATATAGATCTCATATTTTTTGAGATGACATTTCTAACAATTTAGTAATCTTAAATGAGAAATTCTGTGAACTTAAAGCAGTTTAGTTGATGCATTCAATAGTCAAAATAGTAACTGTTAATAAATAACAAAATTTGAAAAATATATAAAAAATGGAATTGAATAAAATTGTATTTATTTTATTCTAATTAATTAGCATATTATATAAAATAACGATATATTATTGAGTTTTAATTTTTTTTTATCAGTGTTAAAGTATATAATTTGAATAATCATATTTTATCTCTAAACTTTAACGATATAAAGTTGACAGCAGTTATTTGTTTGTTTGATTCGTTACAGCAAATAATAGAAAATTTCATTTTATAATACAGTTATTATTTAATAAAACAACACAAATTTAAAATTAATTTTCATTTTTTGTGCATTTATTTATTATTTATTAATCGATCCAACTCGAGTAAATGGATGATATTTATTATGGCTGATTCAATATGGCCGATTCATTATGGCTGACTGTAACTTTCCATATTTTGTCCAGAGTTAGTTTTTAACAGTTTATCCGAAATTTAATATGCTTTGGTATATGTTTTTTATTGCAAATAATCAATATTCAATTTTTTTGAAGTAGCATTTTTTACATTTTATTTGGTATACATTTAATTTAAAAACTCAATTTAGTCAAATTTTAATACATCAATTTAAAACGTTAATATTTTTGAGGTTAGAATACAGATTTGCCTGAATAATTTCAAAGTAACTAATTTTAATGATAATTATTGTAGCAGTCATAATAAAAATTGTGCAAGTAACTTTTTATCATTTTTTTAATAACTCTTTTCCTCAATTTTATATTTATGCAAAACAAAAGTTTTCTAACCTCAAAAAATCCTAACCTCAACCAATATCAACCTTTTCAGAAAAGAAGAAAAAAAATCAACTGTAATAAAAATAATATATTTCTAATGTTAATAACTAATTTAAGAATTAACAAAAATTTTTTTTTTTTAATAGTAATTTTTTTTCTAAAACTTTCAATTTGTTATAACAAATAGTCATTTCATTTTTTCGTAATTTTGTGATTTATTTTTTTTTCTTTTCCTTTTAATCTTTATTTACACAAAATTTACACCAATGTAACTTCGCATTAATTTGTAATTTGTACATAAATTATAAGCATAAATTTAAGAAAATTAAAAATAAAAGCAGTTATAACAAAATTAAAAAAAAAACAGAAATAATAAATATAATTGTATATAAAAAAAACTTCAAAAAATTGTTGATATGATTTATATAAGATTTATATAAATTGGTTTATCTAGGTAATTCATTTTCATTTTTTCAATAAAACTTAATTAAATAAACTTAGAAACTCAATTAATTGGTGAAACTAATTAAAACATTGAATGCGAAATTCAAGAAATATGAAATTTTCGAATTTCCTTAAATTACATTTTTTGTATAAGTTGTAAAATCGACAAAATAAATTAAAAATATTTTTTTTGACATAAGAAAAGGACATTATAAAAAAGCTTGTGTTAGGCTCGAAAAAGTGAGGTTAAGTGTTGGGATTTAAATGAAAGTGCGACGGAGACGTTGTGGATCGATACTCGAAATGCACGTGACAAGGCAAGGCCATACGAGGTACAAAAGCGCGTTCTATTAATGCGCAAAACTAACCATGAAAGCAGCGACACGACCAACTGTGTACGACAATGAACTCCCAAAAAGGTGCAGTTTGATTAAACTCGATCAATGCACAATTTCAAAAAAACCTCAACACTCACAAATTTTTAGTCGTCGCAAGTGCGTCGCTGCTCAATCTTTTTTTTATCTTTCTCTTTCTGTAGATATTTCTGTTTCTGTTTGGAAATCTGGCAACAATGGCCTCGTAACAGCTGTTGGCTGCGCGTGTTGACAGGGACGTAACGCGACTGTGGCGCCACATGTTCCATATTTTTCAATGTTTTTACATATTTTTCATTATTTTTTTATTTTGTAATGTCATTTTTTTGATGAATTTTGACTCACTTTCTAGGATTTTAGTTTGTTCATGCGATTTTTATAGAAAACAATTTTTTGAAAAATTTTGATAATTTTCTGGTAATTCATACAAAAAATAGAAATAAAGAAAAGCAAATGTTAGAATCAACAAAAAAAATTAACATTTTTTCAGTTTTCTTTTTTTCAATTTTCATTTTTTCAATAATCTTTAATTAAACATTAATTATTCATTTGGATTTTAACTGAAAAATAAATTAAGGAAACAAAAAAATGACTGTAAAGAAACAGTACATGCAATTTGAAAATAATAAAACAGAATGGATTTGATTTATAATTCAATCATAATTAGTAAAATTATGATTGAATAACTTTTGAATTGAAATTTATTGAAAAATAAAAATGATAAACTGAATAACTAATTTTCCGAAAGAAACACAAATGAGTAATAACACTGATGGAATATTTAGACATTAAGAGAACCAGTGACTCATTTGAAACATTATAGTTTTACGACTGTAAAATGAATGTGTGCTGTGTAAGTCATGAAAAGATATGTAAATATATATATTTTTAACATATTTCATACTTAAGAATCATTTTATATATAAAAACTGGTAGAAAATTATATATTACAAATGTAAAATATATTTTAATATTTTTAAAAACTTGAAAGAGTTTTTTGTTTCAAAAAAATTAGTTTGATTATATTTTGAATTAATTCTTTTTGTATGCACTTGAAAATACTTAATACAAAAAAGTGTATATTTTTAATTCGTTTACTCGATAACAATGAATTCAGTTATTACAAGATAAAATAACTTTTGATTTAAATAAATTTTGGAGAAAACTTTTTTAATTATATTATATATGATTGTATATGATAATTAAATAAAATATTTAAATGTGAAATATAAGAACTGCAATTCCATGAAAAGCATTAAATCCAATAAATGAGTAAAAACCATTATTAAAGTATGACTAATGGTACACTTTTGTATCTGTAAAATTTCTCAAAGAAAATACAAATGAAATGGGCTTATCTTTGCTGTTATTGTTTTTGAATTTGAAGCACATTCACCAAAGAAACAAAGGAAATCGTACCTAAGATAATCTTCACCATACACTTTTGATCAAAAACTTTTACTTTAATTTATTCAAATATAAAAATATAATAACAAAGTAAATATGCAGATAAGAGTGTGTTATGGTAACAAAACAAGTTTAAACCTTTCACTTAATTATCTGCAGGCATTCGAAATATGCTTAATGTATATACATATGTATAAAATACATAACAAATATTAAATATATAAATATAAGCATATATAATAATATAAATATATAATATAAATATATAATATATAAAATATAAGTAAAATATATTAAATATATACAATAAAATATGTCTAATTCTAAGAAACGTTATAATAAAAAAATATTTTCTACCTAAAAATCATAATAAATAAAAAATAACGTTTTTATTTTTTAATAACGTCATCACTTACTATATCAAGTGACAAAAGTTGCATAATTTCAGTAAATAAAATGCATCAAACTTATACATTAAATTATTCACTGAAAGTAATATTCAAAATCGATGCCCAATTCTGATATTTTATTTTGTTAAATTAACCTCAAAATACGACTGAATAAATCAATATTTTTCAAGTACACACAAAAAAATAATTACCCAAAAGTTTAACCTCAACAAATTTGAAACGACGAAAAATAAGACAAAATATATTACCAAATGTAAATAAAAGTTGCTCCTTGGATCAACTGGCGTTTTCTCGTCCCAATACACTTTTGTCCAAATTCACCGTGACGAAGACGTTGCAATGCAAATCCGACTGATTTAGTGACTTTGAAACGTTCGATAAACTATAAAACACAAAACGAAAAGCAGCCGTTAATTTGTCTTTTTCTTTCAAAACTTGAATTTCAATTTGTCCGGGGATTCGAAAATGCAATCGCAGCCCTGAACTCTGTCGATCTACAATGAAAAGGGGGGAAGGGGAGGGGGGATAACGAAGGTCGCAATTGGTCAATGTTGCTGCGCGGGTCACGATTGGGCGTTGATAAAAAAAAAGACAGTTTTATTAAAAATAACTTGGAGCAGGTCGGGGATCGTTGTTTGTATTTTCATTTATATCGACTTTGTATATTTTTTGTTGGTTTCGTTATTTTGTTTGATTTGTTTATGTTTTTGGAGGTTAGAAATAAACAAGACAAGACTTACCGATGAGAGAACACTGTTCAACACGTGTGAACACGTTACTAACGAACTGTCAACTGGTCAAGAACTCATTTGCTTTGGATCGTCTGCTGCGCGCGGCCCAAGGCTGATGCAACACTGGATGCTTCCAGGCTGTGACGTCACGAAGTTTTGTTTATGAGAATTTGTTGAGAAAAAGTTGAACTTTAAAATTGTTTTTTAATTTTGTTTCATTTGTTTGGGATTGCAGTTGGAATATTTGTTGATGATTGATATTAATGTTTAATTTAGAAATTATATTTTTTAAGAATAATTGTGGAGTGAATTTAATTGGTTGGATGAAAAGGGCGGGAAAATTTGAAAATGTAGATAATCGACTTTTGGTTTTATTTGAATTTTAATGTTGAATTTGAAATAGGAATAATTCTTTATTTATTATTGTTTTATTTTTTCTTTTTATTTTAATTCATTATTTTATGTGAAGTAACGTTTAATTTAAAAATAAATAATTATTTTCAATTTTTAAGATTAAAATTGTATGTTCAATTTTTGTTTTAATATACAAATATGAAAATGGAGGACAAAAATAAATAATCAAACTTAACATATTAGTCTATATTTATAACAATAAATTAAAATTAAATGTACAAACAAGAATAGTTAAATTGAACTAACAACATTACGAACTAATAAACATAACTAATTAACTTACACATTATTTTAAAGCTTAATATAATCATTCTTTGAATGAAACCGTTTTTTTTTTTTTTTTATAAATTAAGGATGACTGTATAACTTTAAATTAAGTGACTATGCTTATTTATTTTAAACAAAATTCGATGTTGAAGTTAGAAATGGAGAATATCATTAAATGATATTTATATGAACAATTAGAATAAGAACTTAAATTACTCCTTAAAAGAATATAAATAAATAAATACATTTTAACAAATATTTATTCTTTAAATTTTAATCTAATCTTTCACTTATTCTCGTAATTACAAAAAAAATTGCACTTAATATTTAAGTTGCTTTCAATCAAATTTAGTTATTTTAAATCCTACGACATAATCTCTTTGATATTTTGCACATTTATGTTCTATGACTTTTATTCAAACATATTAAAATTTTAAGCAATATTCCAAACGTGCCTTATTGGCACATTCCAAGCGTTACTTTTTAGTTTTCTAAACGTTAAATATTAATATTAATATAAAAAATAGCTTTAAGAGGATAGTTTAACACTTTATACACTATTATATTATATTAATATTATACATCCAAATTTTGTTACAGATTGAAATTATATACCGCAGTTAGTATCGCTGAAGAATTGGAATAAAGTCAATTTTTATTTCGAAAATAATTGAACTTTAATTAACCATTCATTTTACCTACAAAATTAAATGTTGAAACTACAAAACTATCTTTAAAAGTAAAAGAACAAAAAATGTGTCTAATTACGAATTTATGCAATGTTAAATATTTCTTAACAAACATTTTATAACATTTTTAAATTATTTTGTTTTTTTTTAATACTTTCATTTTTTGTAATAAAAAAACTGTCTCCGCGCATGCGCTACAAACGTCAACTATTTGCATCGACACAAACAAATAATTACATTCGATCAAAAAGTTACTTATTTTCATTCACATATTTGTTATATGAAGACAATGAATTTTACTTATAACAATTGAATAATCCAGAAGAAATTTACATTTTACATCTTTCAGAATATTCCTAATACAATATTCTTTACAATAAAATTATAAATAATAAAACCAAATTGTGTTCATTTTTAAAAATGATACAATTTAATTTTGCAAATTTCGTATAAATAATTGAGTAACTATTTTTGTTTGTTTAGTTAAAATCAAAATCTGTGTTGTAAAGTGCAGAACTATCTGATTTTCGGGTGTAACATTTCGTTTGAATGGACCCTCCCGAATGAACTTGTCAGGGCAACAAGGGAGATCGTTTTCCACAGGATATTGACCTCGGCTGAGCAGTCGTCCTTGTATCACATACACACTTACACTTATTCGCGTCGATGGATCACCACACAAACTTCCTCCTGAGGGCATAGACTCGACAGACGTACGAAAATACAACATATCCCCATCGCCGTACATTTAATAATAGTCAAACGTTGGCTTCACAAATCACACTTGGAATTAATCTTTTATCTCTTATCGTCATTCGATTTAACAATTATTTATAATTACAGACTTTCTTCATCGAAAAACAATCGCATAATTATAGTCAATTAATAACAACATTTCAACAGATTTATATTATGTATGAAATAAAAATAGATATTTCTCTTAAATGAACGTCTTTTAAAACTAGTTTATTATTTATAAAGTAACAGAGATTATTTGATCATTTTAATTTAACATTAATCATATTTGAACATTAATCAGTTTACGGTGTCGTTTTTATATATATTAATTATTTATTTAATGTTGCTTTTCAATGTTTAATATTAAAATAAAATTGAAAATGTAAAAATTAAGAAAACGGAATACTATCATTGCTTCATCATTAGAAGTTACTATTAAACATTTTTTTTTTTCATTTTGTAAATTTATTTTGTATGTTTGATTGAAATTAATGTATATTTCGCTCGTTTTGTTATGTTTTTATTTTAAGTTAGTGGTGGCGCTGTTACGTTTTTACTCCATTATGATTTTCACCGCTATTTTGTCGATTTTGGTAAAGAAAAGAACTTGGTCTTTCGTGATCTACATTTTTGCATTAAAAAAAAGATTGAAAGTTTACTTTATTTTTTTTTTATTCTCAAAAAGTAAATATAATAAGTTCAAATAAATTCAAAATTGGTTTTACAGTTTTCTCAAATATTATAATTAAATATTTTGAAATTCCATTAATTTCAAGCACAATTTCAAACTTAAACAAATACAACTTCAAACATTGGAAATTAACGTTTTTCTGAACTCTAAGATCTATTATAAAATTTAAATATTAAGGTAGAGCTATCATAAAACGTCTTTCCTTAGATTTTTGGAAAAATATATGTTTTAATTTTTACGTCAATTCCAAAAATTTCAGCCTTTTTTTACCGTTTAGTTATTGAGATATTAATTGTCAAAGATAAGTCATTTAACATTGAGTCTATAGGCAAACGTACCAAAATCAATGCGTTTTTATTAATATAATAATTCTTGTTCTTAGGATTTTATTAAAAAACTAGTATGTCATTACGTAGAACACACACTTTCCAACGATATATTGAAATATTTATTCTATCGTCTAGTTATTGAAATAAATGTAGTTGATATGTTAAACCCATAATATATATTTTTTAATTTTATTTAGATGAATAAAAATATATACAAATATGTAAATTTTAGTTAAAAAGTTGTGCATGTTTTTAATACATTTGACTTTAAAAAAGTGTAAAATCTTATAAACTTATTGAAACCCCATATAAGATACAATATTTCACGATAGTCCTACTTTAACCTTTCGGCTACCAGGTGGGGCGACTTGGTCGCCCCAAAGTTGGTTTTTCTTATGGAATTTTGTGAATATTTCATATTTCACTTTGAAATTCATACTAAATTACTTTTTTGAGTTCTTTTATATGTACGAGAAACAAAAATGAATGAATGAGAAAAAAACAATGAAAATATTAATATATTTTCATTGTTATTAACAATTTCTCTGGGGCGATTTGGTCACCCCACCTAGGAACTAGTTCTCAAATACTGTTATTTTCAGGGATTTTAATGATTTGTATCATTATTTCCATTATTAATATCTTTATATTATTAAAATTATTATAATTGTTATTAATTAATTATAAATAATAACAATTAACCATTTTTTGTGTATTTTTCGAAATTTGAGCATTTCTTTAGTTTTTTCTTTAATATTTGACAATTATTATTTTATTTGTTAATAATTACATTAATTAAATATTATTTATTAAAGTTAAAAAAACGTTATTGATGAAAATATTATTTGCATGAATAAAATACTACTAATTTCGCAACAGAGGACGTTCTGAATTCTGCAAACGCATCTAAGTGTTTCTCAAAATATTTCTCATCATATTTTATAATTCTGTTTAAAAAAGTGTTGTTATTTATTGAAAAACCCCGAAATCCAACTTTCCAATTAGAAAAAACGGGCTAGGTCGCCCCACCACCTAGGTAAATACGTCACAATTTTTCGCCTGGTAGCCGAAAGATTATCGTATTTCTGCTTTACATAAAACATTCAATTTCATCCACCAATTAATGCAACTATGTAGATGGCGTGACCGCGCTTTTCAAAGATATTGGGAATAAAGAGATAATATGCTATCCTCTCGCAAGAAATAAAATCTATCTAAAAGAGTGTGTCATTTGTTGCTGATTCCATAGAGCAGTTCTTTGAGTGACTCTTCGTTGATTGTCTGCAGCGCTTCGGTATTTTCGTAGTTGTTTTGAGTGATAATCGCGTTGTTAATTTCCGGCATGGGATTTTGACTGACGGGGGAGGACAGTCGGAGATGTTCCATCTCGGTCGAGGGGGATGATAAATCACTGGGCAGAGGTGACATGACCATTGAAAAGAAATCGTGAGGCTCGTTGAGCTGGCTCTTTTTGTTGTAATCCACTTGCTGGGACTCGCCACCTTTCGCGCCTTCATTAGACCGGGTGTCTTCGACCTCTGACTGCCGGGTGAGAACGTGTTGGCCTTGCTCATTCACGATCAACACGTACTTGTTCTCCTCCATGCCCAAACCAAGATTCGCCACTTCCTGGTTCGTTAGGGTGTTCGTTGTATCCGACGATTGTAGCAATTTTTGTACCAAACAATCACTTTGTTGGTTCACCGTGCCGGCAACTTGAACTGGACATTTGTGTGTTCGTTGACTTACCTAAAAAAAGTAATTTAACAAATATTTTTTTATTTATTTATGTAAATTACTTGTATAATATATTCACAAAATCATATATTGACCATATACTGACCATATATGGATTACTTTTGTAAAGTGCTAATACACTGCCAGTATATGGTCCATATATGGAAAATATACCAATATATATAGTCAATATATGAACAATATATAATTTGCTAGAAATAATGTATTGTTAATATTTTAATAATATATGAACAATTTTCTTTTTCATAGGGAATATTGCAATTTTAAACAAATTAAGTTATAAACATTGTCTCTCAAATATTGCCCAATTTTCATCCAATTTTCCAGTTGTTAAAATGAGAGTGACTGTACGCTATGTTAACATCTATTGTCGCGCCGACTAGAGGCGCATTTTAACATTAATGTTAGGGAACTTATTGTATTGTTGTAATTTAAATATAATACTTATAATAGTGATTTTATATAATAGAAATTAATTTAAATTAATAAAATAAAAACTAGTCGCTTAAAACAAGTGTGCGTTATCGTTAAGTTTAAAAGTATACGTGGAAATAGAATTTATTTTTCGTCCAAATAAACTATGAAAAATGAAAGAAACAGCAATAATGTTAAAAAATATTGCAAAACTAAACAAATTATATATTTTAAATTCATATAAATAAATAGCAATTTATAACTAAATATATATAAATATATTTTACTTATCGTCAATTTGTAAATTGACACAATTTTGGAGAATTATTGGGCAATATGTGTTTACATGGTAACTATTTGATTCCAAAAATCATGTTACCTTATATCTGAAACTTTTTCCACAAGCTGTGCACTTGTAAGGCATAACTCCAGTGTGAATTCTGCGATGCACTAAATAAGAAACTCGTTGTCTGAAGCATTTTCCTATACAAACAAACTTTTTTTATACAATTACGTTCAACAGTAGAATTTAAACAAATTTGAATTATCATGTTTTTCAAATTTGGCTATTTCAATTCATTTAGTTTCACCAATTAATAGAGTTTTTAGGCTTATTTCGTTAAGTTTTGTCGAAAAACGATCAAATTAAAACGAGTTGATTTGAAATAAAGGTAATTTTATAAAATTGCAAAATTGCATGATTTTTATAACTCACACATTTTGTTATTTAAAAAAATCCTTCATTTTGTATCAAACGTTAGTAATACTTTTTGTACAAAAAAAATCAACTAATTAAATGAAATACAAAATTGAATAAAATTAAAATAATTATAAATAGAAGAATCTCATTAAAATATCTACATATTTAATTAAATGGTTTTGCACAAAAATTGATATAATCAAGCAATGAAATGTCCACTTTCAAGTCAACTGTTCTGCAATTTCAACTCATAAAATGCTAAGCAGGTGAATTCAACGTTTCGGCATAAACGTTAAATGTTAAACTGAAATGCAGCCCAACTTTCAACTCACCTTCAAGTGATTAGATAACAATTGTTAATACAAACTGCAATCAAAAAGTTGAAATTAGTTTAGCTCATGGTTACAACATTAATTTAGTTCATTCAACATCATCAGTCAATACAATTTCCCAAAAAAAAAAAAAAGTTTTCCTAATTACCGCAGGTTTCACAAGCGAATGGCTTCTCGCCTGTGTGAATTCGCTCGTGATTATGCAAAGTGGACAATTCTTTGAACGATCTTCCGCAAGTATTGCAAGTATGCGGTTTATCGTCTTTATGGTAGAGACGATGCTTGTGATACGATTGTTGAAACGTAAATGTCTTATCACAGATGTTACACTTGTACGGCATTTCGCCCGAATGCAGTCTCTTGTGTTTTTTCAAAAAATACTTCGTCGTGAACATTTTGCTGCATACGTCGCACTCCCATTGCTTTCCTTCGTGGGTTTTTAAATGTTGTGTCACATGTTGTTCCTAAAATCAAATACAATTTTGTTAATTCACCCTCGTACAAAAAATAAATAATTTTGGGATAAAAAATAATGTTTGGAAATGTATGATAAGTATGAAAAATGCATCAGAAAATTTGTATGCAATCTATGATTTTTTTTTGTATAAAATTGCGTATAAATTGTTATATTGTATATCTTTCAAAGTAACGTAAATTAAATTTGAACTTTTCTGAATACAATCACACAGTTAAATATGTATATCGGTGTGAATTTCGTGGTAAAAACGCATTTGAAACAAACATTAAAAAACAAACAAAACAAATAAACAAAAACAAACAAAACAAAAACAAATAAAACAAAAACAAACAAAACAAAAACAAACAAAACAAAAACAAACAAAACAAAAACAAACAAAACTAAGCACACCAACAAAACAAATGAAACTAATGACACCAATGAAATTAACAAAACTAATGAAACTAATGACACTAATGAAACTAAGTAAACTAATGACACTAACAAAACTAAGCACA
>JABFPJ010004711.1:0-13295 GCA_022817425.1 Gryon sp. ZL-2020 | reverse complement strand
TGATCATTATCTGAATCTTTGATTTTAATTTTTCGATTATAAAATATTCTTGTACTCTGTCTACTTTTGAACGTCTTTCTGCCGGAACAACATACACATTAAATGCGTACACTATTTGGTCCCGAGTGGCATATTTGAATCCTTTTGTGCTGGGAAACACAGAACTTTTGTGGGCGGAAATTTGAAAAATGTTTGGCTACCCTAGTAGAAAAAGCAGTCTGGATATAGTATGGATGTCGTCTGGATACACTTTGCCAGACTATATCCAGACTAATTTTTCCACGCGGGTATGGGAAATTTTTATAGATTTTTGGATAAAAAAAAGATTACAAGGAAAAAAAAATTTTTTTTGCAATATTTTTATACCCCGCATGAAGCCTAAAAATAGCTATTTTTAGGGTTTCTTTTTAATTCTTGTTATAAAAATAACCGAAATTTTTACGTAAAATTTATATTACGTAAATTAATTTACATTTTTCTCATTTTCCAACCCACCCTTGTGAATATGTACGTAAAAAATATAATTAGAAATACATTTTATAATATGTCTATGTTTCTTAATAACTTTATATGTATGAATTATATATTGAATTTTTAATATCTACATTTGGGGGTTGACGCGCGGCGCGGATAGGATGCACAGCGGGCCCAGTGAGCGGAGCCCCCTAATATAATATAATTTTTATTATATTATAAATGTCATTTTACATTTCTCTTTAATTTAAATGTACGCCAATTACAATGTCGAAAAAAGTAATAAAATAATAATTAGTATATAATTAGCATATAAGATAATATTCACCTTAAGTTAACATAAATGTACTTGTTTAATATAAAAGAAGAAAAATTAAAAATAAAATACAGTTTTTCAGGTAAGAAAAACAATTTAATTAAATCTTAATGTTCAACTATGTATTTATATGTACGTGTCTATTAAATTTTTAAATATTGATACTTTATTTGTCGAAAAATCGATTAAAAGTCGAATAAATACAGAAGACCTTCTGCTCGAGGCTGTTGAAGCATGATAGTAAAAATTTCATATTACATTATTATATACTTTTAACTATCTTTTAAGTACTTTATATTTACATAAACACGAGAGCTACTTTTTTATGTTCCTGATATAAAGTGAAACTTGACACTTTTTAAGAAGCTCTGGAGTAATGCCAAATCGATTCACTAGTTCTAAAAAATATAAAATTGGATAAAGTCATTTTTGTAAGGGATTTCTAAAGTGCTAATTCGCTAGCATTGAGCTTGAAAACCATACCAGCGGCTAGGCACGTTGCATTTGCGAGGGCCGGTGGAAGCGTGAGTGAGCGGCCGATATCTTGCAAGGGGATCAGAGGATCGCTCGCGTGCTTATAGCGCCCACCAAAGACCGGCTGACCCCGAATCCCGCAACCCCCGCAAATGTTGCCCCATGTCCACGTGTCTCGCTCACGCTGATTTTCATTTCCGCGGCACTTCACCGCTATAACCTTAACTTCACCGCGGTATGTACATACCTCTTTCAAGTGAAGTCACTATCGACTGAAGCCCCTTATAATACATGCTACACACTTTAATACTAAATCTTCTTACACAAATGTTAAATATCTATCAAATTATACCTATCTCATAAACAAAATTATTATGAAACACATTTTTGGATGCATTTTAATATGAAAGTGGTCAAGTATTATAAAAAGTAATATTGTGCATACAAAACATAACACAATATTGTGTAAAATTTCAAGTTTTCATTTAAAATAAGGAATTAAATAATTTGAAACAAGCAGGCAGATAGGATAAAAAATTACCAGTTAATCTACAGTTGACGGCCAATGCAGAAGTTGGCTGCAAGTTATAGTCATTTAAATACAATCACTATCTTTGGATCACAATATAATTATCCGACTTATAAAAGATAAAACTGCTACTATTATATGAACGTGTAATAACATGTTCTAAAGGGTATTTAGAAAAAAAATCGAAACAAAGTCATTTTTATACAAAAATATAATTAATTTAAATCTTTAATATAAATTATTTTTAAATCATTTATATTGATTTATAAGTTAAAAAAAGGTCAGCCAAATTGTAACTAGAAAATGTTTTTACATATAATAGTTTTTAAACAGAACCCTACAATTTATAACAGTTTCTCATTTTGATTTTTCCGAATTCTTTGCTTATATTAATAGGTTGCCTAATTTGCCGTCATATTGGTGTGCATGCATACACACACAGAACTTAACGTGCATGCACCCCATATTGTATAAGTAATATAACGTGACCGTTCGTTTCTTTTAGACTATGACTCAGGATAATACATATCATGTAGCCACTACAATATACTAATATCGCAATTTTTGCTTTAAATCATAGAGATGATCTTCGCAACTTCAAAGTGTAATTTTGATTGAAATTTTTATTGTAAAAAATCATTGTGTATGCCGAATTACATATTAATAAAAATTAATTTGTATATCTAAAATTAGTAGAAATTTATTTAAATAAATTATTTTTTTTAAATATCTCTTATATTTTACAAATATTATTCTAAAAGTCTATGCTATTTTAAATTATATTGATATTTTTTAAATATTGTTTTAATAAATAAAGTAAATATGAAGATAATTATTAATAATAATTAAATTTCTGTCTAAAAAGAACTTTTACGCTTTGTACAAAATTTTAAAAGTTTTTTTGAACTGATATTAATTCAATCCATTTTGAAAAGTTTCAAAATATTAAAAAAAATGTTTAATCATTAATTTTTAATCATTGGAATCTTTTTAAACATAAATATTCTTAATATAGTTTAAGAATTGCACGTATGTTGGGATTATAAAAAGGAAAATGCTTAATTAATATTCCATAAACGGAATTTTAAACTGTAATCATGGCAATGATATTGACATTAATGACACAAGATAACCTTTATGAGGGGCGTTAAACGTGTTGATATGCATATATAGACTTAAACCAAACTGATTACGATTCATTTTACATTGCAATAGGATTACATGATGTCATTGAAAGTATAATAATTGTAAACGTCATAGAATCAAAAACATATAAATAAAAGAAGTGTAAAATAACATAATTACAAAATAAGAATAATTTAGGTGAATAATATAGTAGAATACATTACAAAATAAAATATTACAAACTGACATCCCTGTGATATTCATATAACATCCTTAGGACATCCTATGGCACCCCCATAATATCCTTACGACATCCCTATGACACACCCCCCCCCGTATTACACAAAAAATTTTGTTTCTAAAAATTAAATATATATTGCAAAACTATAAACTCTAACAATATATATTACTTAGATTACATTTATTATGATAAAAGAAACTGTGATTTTGATTATAAACTTCTGTCTTGCGGCCTCTACTGGTTTTCTTATTGATGTGCTAATTTTGATTCTGGCATAAACAAAAAATCGTCTGATTACTTTTATTTTTATTTATTCATTGCCAAAAATGTTTAACTCAAAAAGACAATAACTCCAGTGCAGCAGACTAACATATATCCTTAAAATACTTCAATATCCTTCCCAAGTATGTGCAAAAACTAAATTATAATAATGCAATGTAATACTATTATTGATCAACTAAAGTCTCATCAGAAGTAGTTTGAAAATAATATTCTCACTGTCAACGAGTAAAGTACAGTATCTATCATGTAAAAAGACAATCTGCTGTGTGCACAAAGTCATCTGTCCTGTCCCGCAAACACCCCTCCACTGAACGCATTATGCAATTCAAATATTATTCAAAGGCTAAAAGCCAGAAGGCACCGCACAAATGATGTAAGAATGACGTCAAGAATGTGAAACTGGACGAAAGTCATATTAAGTTTCTAATGCAAATGTTATTTTGATATTAAACATAAACTATAAAAAAAGTAATCCATTTTATACCAATCTATATATATTAAACTTCAACTGTCATCGCATTCTTCAAGATGATAAAAGTATATTTTTATTATTTAATTCAAGCACATTCTCATACTAATTTAAAGAAGGCACGTTTTTTATTGAATATATCCAGGTGTATTTGTCTAATATAATATTTCAAGTCTCGATCACACGCTTTCACGCCTTCGTTTCGAATTTCTAGTCAAACAAAGGAAGTGTTTTATTTTGTATTAGCGAATCTTTTCAGAGTATAAAATAGTCCGTATTATGCTTTTATGATATTACATTGAAAAAATGCGATTTATTAAAAAAAAATGAAGGTATTTTTATTCAATCAAATTATATATATTATTATACATTATAATATTGAAATTCGTTACAAAGCCAATTTTATTGCAATACAAATGACTATTAATTAATTATAAATTAAAATTAATTATATCTACTTTATCTCAAATGCAAAAAGGAGAAAAGAGTTTGTTAGATTTTTTTTTTCGTAAGCAACAAGGACTGAAGTATTAACAGAATTCTTGACCAATCGATACCACCGTCCCCATTTCTTTAACATGTTTACTCTTTTGAGGCTTTAGCACAAGCAGCAGCAAGCGAAATGAACGAACTCTTTGTAATTTCTGATTGTACTGATGGAAACTAACGCTTGCGTGAATGTGCAAAGTCTTCGTGACAATATAATCACAGGGACGAAGAGCCATGTCAAGGGTTGAGGTGCACCTTCTGGAAGATAATTAACAGTGTCAACGCCTGACTCTTGACTCAGCACTATCGGGATTCCACCTTACGCTCGAGACATTTGCATAATCATTTCTCCTTTATACTTAGACAAATAATATCCGTCTGTTTTCTGCATTCAACTTGTTGCCTGAACAGATTGTTACGATTTTTCCAAAAAGAACCTTTGGTATGCTTAGCGTAGTTTGTACTCTCTACATTTGATAAATTGAAAATTTTTATTTTATTACTTTGATAAAGTAAAAATTACACATTAAAAAAGAGAAAAACTAACACAAAAAAGTGTTGTTTCTTTCTCTATTTTCATTTTTGTTTATAATTATTAACATTTTTTCTAGAATTGTTAATTAATCTTTTATAGTTTTATAGTTGAATTAAATAAATCTATATTCTAAAATAAAATGAAAACGAAAAAAATATTTTAAAATATTTACACTATTTTAATTGTACATTGTGTTATAAGTTGAATAATTACAATTCATTACTTACTTAACTTGTATATTAATTTACTATATATATGCAAGTGAAGTAAGTAAATATTGGTTATACTCTTAATCATATTTAATACTATATGTATAAACAAAATTTTTTTGATGGTAGTAACAAACAAATCATATTGTAGTAAAAAATGAATTACATATACAGATATGCTTGCTTCACAAAAATATTCTTATATCTATAAACATATTTTATTGTGAGTATAACAATATCTTCAGAAGTATATATTAATGTCTTTATTTCTAATATAACATTATTTTGCGTGTAATTTACAGCGTGACAGTTTACAACTTATAAAAAAAGTTCATTTTGATATTTTGAATTAAAACAAATGAGTGACTCAAAAAATAAGTGAATTTTTCAGTTATTCAAATTTAGAGAGTATACAATCTAGATAAAAGCGATAGTTAACTAAAAAAATAACTAGGTATTATTAATTTTTACTATATTGCAATCAGCTTTATTAGCGTAATGAATGGTCCCACATAGACGAAAATATATTTTAAAAATATATATGAAAATGTATGTTTTATATATAAAAAGCGGCAAAAAGTCAGACTTAAATACACATTGTTCGTCCGTGAGGGTTTCTATGCCTCCAAAAAATTATTATATTACGTTACATGAAATATCATTTTTATGTTAAACCTCTGATAAAATTGAGATCAACTTGTTACAACTGTTTTTCTAAAATTTAATATTAATAAATTTGTTAATAATGTTAAATTTATTACATACATAATAACGTAATTTAATCCGTTATTCTAAATTTTCTACAATTTTGGCACCTCAAATTGCGTTTCTCATTACGTAAAGAATAACGTGATAAGTGAATTGATTTTTTTACGAACAAAAAAACCTTTTCTTAAACGCTACACGGTAGAACTAAAAAAGAGTGCTATTTTTTGACATTTACTGTAGATGTAGAACATCAGCAAAAATTCCAGCAAAACTAATTTCGTCATTTAAAAATGTTAAATAATACTTTTTAAAAATAATTTTTTTAAGGATGATTGAATAAAGTAATACATTCCGACAAATTGACATTATTTATGTATAATATTAAAATATTATTATTACACTGAAAAAACAAACTATGAGATGGAGTTGAGTCAACTCCCTGAAGAGAGTAATTTAAATGATATTCATTTAATATAAATACTGTTCAGTTGATTCAACTAAAAACACTTTTTCATTATTTATGGAGTTGAATTTGGTGACTAAATTTTTTTCAGTGTAGAACTTTGAACAAACATTTGTATTTGATTATTATAGACAAAAAAGAATAGTATCATTTCTCAAACTTATTTTTATTATTATATGTTTATATCAATAATAATTACAACAATAATTTTATAATCTAAAAAGTAATCTAAAACGCATTATAATTTAGATATTTGTCGACGGTCGACAACTGTTTGTAATATTTTGACGGAAAATAACATAACAACATAGCATATAATTTTCGAAATATTTGTGACTTATTGTCGTCAATAAATATAACTGGTCGTGGCAGTAAACTTTACTAAACTTTCCAAGTTCTACGATTATTAACTGAACAGTATGGTTATAATTACAGTAATCTACTGATTTTTTGCATGAGTGCACCGTATATGTGTTTAAATAATATATTTTTGACAAAGTGATAGTTTTTTATGGCGTCAAGTTGAGTACAAATCTTCGAATTAAAAAATGTTGACTTAAAATAAATTATTTTGAGTGTATCCGAGTGTAATGGAATTTGTAAAAAAATGTTTACAAATTCCATTTCTCAGTATTTTTAGCGCAAAATTTGTGCATTACATAGTCTCTTGATTAGAAACTTAGACAAGTTAAATTAAATGCAAGAAGTGAAACATTCACCTAACTATTTTCACCTCCTGCAACTCATTCATCAATTTGTCTTGAACATGTTACACAAGAAGTGCAAATCAGTTGTAAATTATTTAATGACGATTTAATCTACTGGGGACAGTGACTTCAGCATTGTACATCTCCATTTTACTAAACAAAATAATCCAAATTTGAAATGGAACAAAAATTTATTTATTAAAATAAAAGCTCATTGTATATTAGCATTAGCATTATCATTGGCGGGTGCTGCATATTTATATAAAGGGAATTTCAGATTAAATCTTATATGTGACATTCAGATATTAAGCAATGGGTGATAAGATGGATCATCATTTTCCCTTGTTATTTGCAGCTCCGTGTTATGTTTTTTCGCCGCATTCTCACTTTTCTTCACGCTTCCAAAAAATAATGAAAGTAGATATAATCAATTTATTATACACGAGATCCTTTTTTTAAATGAAACATTTTCTACAAAAATAAATAAAAATTGAGTATTTTTTCGTTAAAAAATTATATTCATTTTGTTTTAAATATTAGTTTTATTTAGTTATTTAAGTCAAATGTACTATTTCTTTCGATCTAATCACTTTTCAAAAAACTGTGTCATATGAATTTTTCATTGAACTATTGTTATTTTCTGTAAAGTGGTGAATCATGATACAGGAGAAATTCTAATTCGTTTAATCGGAAAATATTACTTGAATTTTCATCACAAGTTTACCAGCTGTGCTGGACATAACAGATAATTGAACAAAGAACTTAATCTGCCCAAAATTGTTTTGGTCATTTTCTGTTCGATTCTGAATGACATACTACGTTTCAAAGCTTGAATTTCGAAACTCGAGAAAATTTTTCTTTAACGCTTATTTCTTTTCTTGAATTATCTTTATCATTATAGATCACTCGTGAATATTTTTTCCGAACAAAAATGAATGATTGAATACTCATTTTATAAATGAAAATTATATTATTTTTTTTCGTCTATGTAATATAGTTAGTAGTTCACTATTAAGTAGTTTAAATGTTATATACTATATTAATCTATTCATGAAAAAATAGTTCATACATTTATAATTAAGTTTACTTTCTTAGTTTAAAACTTTAAAAGCCGTCAATAAAATACATACTCTAAGCAAGCCACTATCTACATTTTATATTCGTATATCTCATTTTTTTATTTCGAATTAAAAAAATAAACAATACATATTTAAACAAATATGATGTGTTACAACAATCAGTCGGCTATTAGTTGAAAATGACAGGAAGTTGAATCTTAATCAAGATTATAAACTCAAATATGAAGTATAAAAAAATTGTTGAACCCCGTCAGATCTTTAATCATTTATTTTTTAAACTTTATTTAAACTTATTTACTTCGAACTTCTTTTTTGTTACTTAACTTATTTATTTGGAACACTTCGAACTACATTATTTTTGAGTAAAAAATGTGATTAAAAGTTTTTTTTAGTTAATTTAGTCGTTGGCAATTTGTACATTTTCAATTAATAGTCGACTGAATCTTGTGACACATTCAATATGAGATCCATCTATTACAGATTTAAATTTATTATTTAATTTCAATGAAAAATTATAAATAGGAAATTGACATTTTGGTTATGTATATATTTTTAAGCTCATTGCGTAAAAACGACTATTAATTTTATACAGGTTATATTTAAAAATACTGAACATAACATATTTATATTTGAAAATAAATCTTAAAGACAATGCTGTAGTTGCCAACGCCGAATTTGGATACTGATTAGCCGTCAATTACTGCTCAATTAAATTAACTTAACCCTGCAGTGTCGCAGTGTTTTAGTATATTTCGCATATTAAATAATACCGTCTTTTATCATTTATCATATTATCATAATACCGTCTTTTTCTATTGAGACCTTTTGCTATCATGCAAACACTTAGGATTAAATTAAACTAGAGGAGATAACTTTATTGACTTATATAGAATTACATTAGTTAACAAAAGTTTTTTGTTAACTAGTTGTGTTAATTTAATGAACATGAAAAACGGTTTATTGTTTATTAGTAAGTAATAACGAGGTTGCTTTATCGATGAGAATGGTAATATATTTTCAAAATGTAGCTCTTCTAACAAGTCACATTTAAAATTTTTTTTTAATTATAATCTAAAATAAAATATATCTAAAATAAAAAATACTTAAGATTATATTAGATAAAATATACAAAGTTATTGATATTTGCGATTTAACAAAATTCAACATGAAAATTATCCAAAAATTAACCGGTCTTATTTCGCGAAGCAAACATTGAACATTGTATTATCGATTTTTTCACGAAAAAAAACATTTTTATAATTATCAAGCTAACATTAAAAACATCATTTTATTGAGTATAGTGTTATTATAGTAGAATATTATCTTTTTATATTTTTATATTTCTAAATATAATGAATGAATGAATAATGAATAAAAGTTAATGTATAACGTAATTTAATTTTATATTATTAATATTTTACCATAAATTATTATATAATTAGCAAAACGCCATTAAGTTTATAAGAGAATCTATATATACTTATATATATTTTGGAATATACAGTTATGATGAGTTCAGAAAAATGAATTAAAATACATTGCAAAATATCACAAATGGGGGGCGGTCAAAATTCTCGTTTCATTGGTTTTTAGAAAAAAATTGTTAAAAATAAAAAAAAGTACATTAAGTCTTATGAAATTTTGCCAACATTGACGATTTTAAATATGATCCCACGTTCGCTATTGCTTGAAATTTTTATATATTTATAGCGTATTCTTTATGTCAAAAAACTGCTCCAGTTTCTTCTTTCTCATTCATATGGAAAAATTAACATGAAAGAAAAGGTGTAGAACACAAAATACTCACGTATTTAACATTTTAACCTTACACTTATATAAATCGTAGAACACAATAATAATCACTAATGTAATAAAACGCAAAATAAATATTTGTCGTCAATAAATATTAATAAAATGAGAATGTTTGAGAAAAAACATTTTTATATTGAAATATTCTTTGTAAACATTACAAATGTAACATGATACTTGTTATTTAATAGATAAAGCAAAGTCGAAATTAAATAAATGTTGCAAAAAAATAATAATAGTATAAGTTTTTAAATGTAATTTCAAGTTTAATAAATTATTAGACCATCATATACTAAAAATTCATTTAAACTTAATACTTGAAATTATATATCTTATATCTATTTAAAATATTCAAATGAACTATTTAACTTGTATTTTATAAACTAATGTTATTATTTATTTATTATTAATTTGTTTTTTGGTTATTATAATTTGTTTATTGTTTAAATTTGTAAGAAAAACAATTTTTTTTGTTTGTGTGTTTTTTTTTAATTTAATTTTTTCTTGTATCAATTTTAATTAATTTAAATTATAATTAATTATCTTTAATATTAATAAAATTGGGTGGCCATAAAGGAGGGCGTAGGGGTTGTCATAAGAGGGGGGGAGTCAGAGAGAGAGAGAGAGAGAGAGAGAGAGCAAATGTATATAGCCTATGAAAATCTGCAGTGTTTACACTGTATACCCTTAAGGTGATTTTTCAATCAAATTCACTGCTTCTCTCTTCCGCTAATGAAGTTACTATTAGCTCTATTGACTTCAAAAATCACCTTAAAATTTGAAGTAAATCGGCCCAGTAGAATTTGCGTGATGAGGTAACACACAAACAGACAAACAAAGATTAAAATTTATATATTATTAGGATAGGATAGGATAAAATTAAAAAAAATAGAAAATAAAGATTCGAACAAAAAAAAACAATTTTTTACTTGTAACTATTAGAAAATAAATTAAAAGTATTTTTTACATTAAGAATTAAAGAATTAATATTTTTTAAGAAAGTAATTTTAATTTTTACAGTGAATCTATTTTAAAAGAGATAAAATTTATAAAAAAAATGGGGAACTAAATGATACAACAAATTAGACAGAAATATCGCAGTCGATCAATCAAAAAGTATTGAAATTGTCTTTAACTGATTCACAAAGGATCGTGTACAATCGTCTAAGTGTAACCTATGGAGGGGGACATATAAGCGAACGTAGAAGGGTTCTGGACTGAAGGATCTACTTCAAACGTAAATCAGTTAAGGGGAGAAATACGTGCAACGGCTCCAAAAAATAATATTTTTTTCAGAATTTTGTTGTCAAGCAAAGCATATCAAGGCCTGCAATTGGAGGAAGTAGAATGTATAGAGCCCTACATTTTCGATAAAAATTAAAAAATAAATTTTTTTCTGTTAGTTTACTATTAAATATAGTCGAAATAACTCAAAAACCATAAAAAAATAACTTTGTTGAAAAAATGTCAACGTTTTTTCGAAAATGTGTCAAATTATCATGAAAAAATTACGTTTGACCTTCATAAACAAAAACAATAACAATTTTTTTACTTAAATGTAGGTACGACTAGAGTTTCTTATTACTAATATATTTATAAAAAACTAAATTCAACCTAATGTATAATTCTTTGTTAATTACGCTCGCAAATTTGAAATATCTTGTTCTGAGAAAAACGCGATCAAAGTTTGCGCGGTACGCTGATTTTCCATTGCGCGTTCTTACGCTGAACGAAAAAAACAGCTATTCTTCCTATTTAAAAGTGGACGACAGAGATATCAGACGCAAATAGCAAATTTTCCTGTTGAAAACAGTAAAACTTAGTGTTGAAACTGTTATTTATAGCATAAATAACATAAGATTTTGCTGATTTTAAAAGGAAAATTTGCCAACTGCATTGGAAATCTCTGCTGTCCAGTTTTTAACAGGAAAAATATCTGTGTTTTTTCGCTCAGTGCACTATAATCATTATTATTATTTTAAATATCAATGCAATATTTTGGGATTATATTATTGGATAGTTAAATAATCGCTTTCAACAATAAAAAAAGATCGATTTTTTTATACATATTTCTTTCCTTAATAACCGTCTCACTTTCATCTTTTTTATAACATCTAAATTTTATAAAATTTTTATAACATATCAACATTTAAAAAAATGAGTAATTTTTTCAAATGGCCGCCATTTTGTTAATTTACAAAAATGTTTACTTCAAAGTGGCACAGGCTCCAGATAATTTCATCTACTTTCAAAATATACAAAATTTTTTTTTAGTTTAAATGATCTTCTCCGAAGGTACGGCGCGACGTGCGTGACATCTGAGAATGCAACGATACAAAAACATTTCATGTTAAAGAAAATATTTTTGATATATTTATATATGAATAAGATACATATTACAAACCCGGAATTAATGTTTTAATTCCATTCTTTAAAAAAGTTCCTAAAAAATACTAATTTCTTGCCCTATATTACACAAATGCCCGTAAAATATCTATACTCACCTTTCTTGTTGTACAAATGTTATCGTTCGCTGCAATTTCATTATTAAGTACTTTAAAAATAAAAAGACACTAACTTCGGTGCAGCAAATCTCAAAAATCACCTTAACACTTTGACACTGGCGAGATCACCTGCTCCACTAATATGGCGGCCTATCGAGAGCGAATTTTAAACGACAATCGTTGCGACATCTATCGTATGCAAAACTCTAGAATAAAATTACATAAAATTAAAATGTATATAATAAAATAATATCAATTATTTTTGTTTGTATAAATTAATGTTTTAAAAGCATTTATTTGCTGTTTTAATCTAGTGTACTTTTATACGCATTAGGAGGTACAATTATTAATTAATTATTAGTTGTAGTTGTTATTAATTGTAGGACAAATTAATTATTATTTATTATATGCTTTAGATTTCTCAAAATCTTGATATACTACCAATTGCAAATTGCCACAATGAATTTTAGTTGTGACGTATAGCGCTAGTGCGTATAAATTTACACCCGCGACCCCCACTATTTTCATATCCCAGACAACCACAGATGTCACTGTGACGCTAAGGTGACTTCCTCGTGAAGTCACTTGCGACTCACATGTGAGTCACATGTAGTTCACAATTACCGCCATCTTGTGACTCAAATGTGGAATTATAACGTTATAATGATGCAACAAAACTTCGACGTCACAGTGACGTCGCATAGAAGTCACACAAAGGTCACATAGAAGTCGCACAAAAGTCACATAGGAGTCACAGTGAAGTCACATAGAAGTCACACAGACGTCACAGTGACGTCGCATAGAAGTCACATAGTGGTCACAGTGAAGTCACATATCTTATCTCGATAATGTAAAAAGAAATTGAAAGTATTACATTTTTTT
>JABFPJ010004710.1:0-13296 GCA_022817425.1 Gryon sp. ZL-2020 | reverse complement strand
GGAACCATAGGCCCGTTTTGAAGAAATATCGGAAATACTTTATATATATATACAATATATAAATATACATTATATATTAATATATATATATATATATATAGGGGGGGGGGAGGGGAGAAACATGTATCCGGAGCCGGAACAATAGGAAAATAAAATTTCCCTAAAAATAAAATTTCCCTAAAAACATGCTTGATTTGTCCTCGCTGCTGTAAACTATAGTAATTATTCCAAAAAATGTCCCTTGGTGTATCATAATAGTAATCGTTTAAAGCAAAAGATTGATCATCCTTGACAACGATAATTTGACCATTTGTTGACCTTATTCATTTATGAGAAGTTGGCCTTAACTGGGCCTGAAGATGTACACAAATATCTTTTATTTGTTTTAAAACAGTAATTATTTTACATATTACCATATAACAATGATTTATCAATATGAATTACAAACAAAATACTGCTATCATTATTGATAGTCATGATTTGGCCATTTTTTGGCCTTATTATCTGCGATGTCTGAAAAAGTGGCCTGAATGGGGCCTGAAGACGTAAATGAATATATTATACCCTATGGGAAATTGCCAACGTAAACATACGGGCCAATACAGGTTTAGTTCTGGTAGCAGATTATACCAGAGGACCAGTACTGGGCCAGAGCAGGACCAATTGTTCGTTTCCTATAGGGTATTTGTATTAGAAATATAACTATGTTATATAATCATATAACATTAATTTATCAATCTGAATTACTCGTGCTGACACTGAAATCGAAGAAAAAGAAGAAGAAGAAAAAAAAACGACGTTTCGTATCGTTCATTCAATATTATTTGTTCGTATCTAAAAAGAGTATCTTCTTTTTGTACTAGGCCAGAGACACTACCATGTCTTTTGATATTCATATTTACATCTAGAAACTCAAAAGTGGTGCGCAAAGCGCACTTTCGGATCTAGTGAATTAAATACAAACTATAATTAAATAAATTACTTATTAAGTTAAATTTTACGTGTAATTTTTTTCCATTATTTTCTATTTTTAGATATATTTGTATAGAAATGAGCAATACCCTTAAATGATAATTAACATAGAGTTACGTTTAATTATTTAGATGTCCAAATGTAATATTTGCATAATACAAATAATTATGTTATTTTATGTACATTACTATTTTCAATATTTTTTCACATGAATGAAAATTATTGAATATAAATATAAATTCGCCCTCACAAACTTTAACATTATGTATTAATTATAATAAAGTCATTAATTGATATAATTAAAATCAATGTACAAGCTGTCTTAAATATAATGGGAACATATTGTTCGAATAAAGTAGATGTTGTAAGGAGAACTTGTCATTAGATAAATCGAGCACTAATCCTCTCGAGGCACCGGCAATTCAATGGAAAGTTAACTTTCCGTGACCATTCAATGTTTGTTGAGCTTGTACCACAGGAACAATACGACCTGCTGCTGATGCTCCGTATCTAAGTCGACCATTAAGTAATAAATCCAGATAGTTTGAAGCGTTACGGTTCATTGATATCCTGGGTCAATCGTGGCTTTCACAATAGATTTGTGTCACGTGCCTCTACGGAAATATAACATTCTTCTTTACTCTTATATATACATTCGCTTGGATTCATCTTTACCCTACTCCCATACTTCATTATTTCTAACTTGATCAGTTACTACCCTACATAAAACATATATTTTTAAATAAACACAATGTATATATATATTTTTTTAACAAAAAGTTGTATGTTTATTATTAATCAATCAATTAATTAATTAATTAATTGATCAGTTACTACCCTACATAAAACATATATTTTTAAATAAACACAATGTATATATATATTTTTTTAACAAAAAGTTGTATGTTTATTAATTAATCAATATTAATTATTAATATCAATTAATATTAATGTTTTTGAGTAAAATTTAAGAATTTTTTGTAAAATTTGCACAAATTTGATGAATTTTTACGAAATATTAATGAATTTTTACGAAATATTGATAAATTTTTACTAAGTTGCTCAGTAAATTTTAACCTAACCCATATTTCACGCTGTCATACTTTAACTAACAAAGAAACAACGTTACCGACAGTCAGTCGAGTTAGCCGCGACCGTAAAGTATGTCGATATCTCATTAGGAAACAGCAGATACCGAGTTCGAAACTCAGAGAGGGAGTTTTTTTGAATGTTGAATTCTATTTTACGAAAGGAAAATAGTAAAATTTACTTAAAATTCCACTGTCACACAATTACTCGTATTCTCAGTAATATTTACTTACCTATTTCTATGAGTGTGAGAATAAAATTATCAGACATCAAAACAATCATCAATCCTAAATAACAAACCCCACCTAGCAAATCCAATAGTTTGCCAAACTTAAAAATCGGCCTGTGGTTGGTAATATGTTGATATTCAATCATCTATATTGAGTTAGTCTCAATGATGACCTAACTGTTGGTTTACTATTGGTGCTTGCATGAGATGTCCATTGGTCCATCGTTGGATACCAACGATGAGCCAATGTACGATTTTGCGAATGTACCCATTGTACCAAATGCCAATGTACCAATCATTGGTACCTAACCGTTGTTGACGATAATGGCTCAAGCGTTGCCCAATGATTGTTACTAAATGTTTTTTTTAATAAAATATAATTTTATGAAATGTATTTATTTATACAAAATTTTGTCTGTTCTTCCAGTTATGTTATCCTGAACATTACTTTCCAATAAATAATAAAAAACCTCGGTACGTCCCTTTAAGTTGTTACTTGACTTACGGACACGAATCATTGTTGGGCCGAAGGTTAAAAATAAATCATTTTAATTGTTAATTACAAATGATTATTGAATATTTATTATTTTCATTACACTGTATTTTTTATCAATTATCTTAATGAAAATATGTATTAAACAAATATTAAAAATGCTTGCAAAATAAATGTTATTTTGTTATATTCAGATTATTTAACATTATCAACATTAGGTATTTTTAAATTTTGTTAATTTGTTTATTTTTTGAAAAAATTGTATATATATGTTTGTAAAACCAAAATGAATTGTTACTTGACTGACACAATTATTTGAATTGTTTGTAGGCTTGAAAATGATCACATACAATGATCGAAACGTCGCCATGACATATTAATAAAACAATTTAATGAATACAATGTCTGTTTATTGACGAGATTAAATTCCTTCAAGTGAATTGTTAAAAATTTCACACAGACGAAATTAAATTCATACAAATTATAATTAATCAAAGACAGTATACATTTGTCAAAAATGCGAAGATATGCATTTTTTATTCACTTGATATTAGTCGGTAATATACTGAATGTTATTTTTTTCATAATTAAAATATAATTTGACGTTTTAAACTCGTTCAGTAAATTTTTTAAATACAATTTTTTTAATTATTTTTGTAAATTTACGGTAAGAATTTGCTCTAAATATTACAATGTTTTTAAATATTGTACATTATAAAATAATCATTAAAATTTTCTATACATTCATTTCGGTTTATTTATATCATAAATACTTTTTGGTAGGTTATTTTTATAAATCTAAATTACTAAATTTATAGTAAAATATACTATTAACATTTACATTTCTAGGCGACTACAATCTGCAGCTTATTTTAATTTAATGTGCAATTATTTTTTTTATTAAATTGAGAAAAGGTGTATGTTTTTCTGAAAATTTCAAGAATTGTACTATAGAAAACTATTTTTTATAAACAGATTTTTTTATATATAACGAATAAATAAATTGCATATATATATATGGGCCCAATTGTCAATTTGGTCCAAAAGACATATATCTATATCTACACGAAAAAAGGTATAATAAAAATTGTACAATTTTAATAAATATTATTAAAATTATAGTATTTTTTTAAATTTATACATATTTTCCTAAAATGCTAAAGTAATTTTTATTATAGTTCCAGTATAAATCACGATTACATCAAAGTTTATTTTGTATTAAACCGTTTTTTGTTTGTATAATATACTTTTTTTAAAGACATTAAACATAATCATTGATATAAAATAATAAATTTTAAACAAATCATAACATAATAATTTGCTTAGAAAAAATTCTTATGATGTTTCAAGTATTAATGTTATTCCCATTGGAAGTATTAAAGTAATAATGATGAAACAAGAAATCTTTCTTGAATCATTTGTTATATAAATATAATTTACGTCTATACATTATTTGATTACAAGACATATAATATATATGTTTATTATTATTATTTCTTTTAATCTACAACTTCTGAGAAATCATTGCAACAAAATAAGTTTTTTTTTTATATTTTAATTAATTAAATGATATTCATATGTATATAAAAACGTTTACTGTTACAAGTTTTATTTTATTTATTAAGAGACAATGTACATTTTACACATTAAAATATAATTATTCTTCAATTAGAACATTATCATTACGTATCTTTAAATTTCACTAATAAGTTGTAGTAGAACTTTTTCTTACACTTGTTTTATTTTTATAGCTCATTTATACTAATCTTGTCACTATTCTAAAGTAAAGTAATTTTTATGTGTTAATAAAAATTTGAATGTCTTTAATTTCAAACATATTTATTTGTAATTGCTTATAATCATTTTTACATTTCAAATTCTTTAAATTCTCAAAAGTAAATTATTGATTTACTTTTCGGAATTCAGTCGCAGTGATAAAACATAAAAATATTTATTCATATCAGACTTTATGAATAAGACCTTATAAAATTTACTATAATTTAAAATTATTCTTGAAATGTAATTTTCAAAGTCGTAAGATTAATATTTTACATCATAACTCGAAGACTTTATTAATTTTTGCCACACGTGAATAAAAATACTTTTCTCTCCTTAGTGAGTTTTCGAGAAACTATTTTTTCCGTTCACTTGTAACGAAAACTATCATTTGCACCATGGAAGATGAACGGAAATTCATTTTCGTGAACGGAGTTTACAAGCCGAGCCGAAGGCGAGGTTTGTAAATAAAATAATTGTATTAATAAATTCATTTTTCATATCTCTTGGTGCAATGAAATAGACTCATATAAATATAGTTAATATGATAAATATATTCAGGTCAAATATTGCAACTTTTTTTATTTTTCCAATAATAGTTACATACAAAATTTTTTTGTTAAATACGAAACTAAAAACAGTCATGCATAAAAGTATTGAAGTGAAATAATACTGCATGCTTTTATAACCATATATTTATTGATTCTTTATTACTACTCTTGTATACAAATAAACACAACTATAACTAGGATTATAATTAAAAAAAATCTCATTAAATCTTAAAAGTAATTTTATTTTTCTACATAATGTATTGTCAAATGAAATGTCTATATACAATATACAATACTGTAATAATTCAAACCATTCTCATACGTTGTTCTCAATAAACAATGCCAAAACAATGAAGCGACTGACTTTGCCATACACTATAGTAATTTTTAATACAACTATTTTCTAGAACTTCATAAGCATGAAGTTTAATGAAATTAAATATATACTTTCTACATGATTCAAATGCTAATATTCCTGAACGTGTGCACATTATCTATATCAGACAATCCGCACAGATCATGTGACTTGATGTAACAGTACGGTTATAGAATAACACACGTATGACATAATGATAACGCATACACC
Source organism: Gryon sp. ZL-2020 (assembly GCA_022817425.1). Lineage (NCBI taxonomy): Eukaryota > Metazoa > Arthropoda > Insecta > Hymenoptera > Scelionidae > Gryon > Gryon sp. ZL-2020. The sequence continues at coordinate 7,600 of JABFPJ010004710.1, read as the reverse complement.
AATTCTGTACGGAAAAAATATATATCAAAATGTATGTCAATATATATAATTCTTTGCCGCTAAAATATATTTGAAAATTTATTTGAAAAATACTTTCTATATACAAATATATTTCTGCATATATTATACATATATTTCGCCGAAAATATACGTACACATATTCACATGTATTATTGCATATATTTAGAGATATATTTTCTTTCGTTAGAGATACAAGAAAAGTAGTGTATTTAGTTACTATAACACCAAACATCGATGAATCAAATCAGAACACTCAATTCCATTCCACACAAATACATCATTTTTATTTTTGTTCCAATCTCTTGTCACTTCCCATCTTATATCCGAAAATCACCAAATCCATCACAGCTACTCCCAACTCACAACTTCCTCATTTTCAAATATGCATGCAGCACACAACGCGAAACTTATGAAACAGTCGAAAATCAATTTCAATTCTCAGCACATCGGTTCTTAAACTGCTTTGAAGGTTTCTGTCGAAAAACGCAGTTAGAAGCACCGGTCGAGGTTTCGTTGTAGGAAAAGGAAAGGCAACAGGAATAGATGAAATCCTGTATTACGATGGTATCAAAGTTTCGCAGTTACATCGGAGCATGGCGCCATGCTGGCTTGCCGATTGGTCGACTTGCCGGCACTTCGGGGCGTGGCTGGACATGTGGTGGGATCGCGAGAGGGAGGGTTGTAAGCCCGCGTTATATCTTCATCTCACTTTTCTTACAATCTATCCTTATTTCTACCCATCCTTGTTATCCATTGAATTGAACGAGGATGGGAACAAGTGCGCTTGGTCGGAATGCCGTACTCTCCGCCCCGTCGAGAGGTCCTGTCTGAACCAGGGTCTGCAGCCCTGCACAGCCGGTCGGGCCAGTACACGAGCCGCTCCTACAAGGCGAACACTGTGTCGTTCGTGTTAATACTTGTGTCAGCCAAAAACTAAAATCTTTTTATTTCTTCTGGAAGAAAATTTATCGAATCAAAAGAAAGGATAAAGTAAAAGTTAATTAACGAAGAATAATCCAGTAAATCAAAGTTTAGGATAATTTGCGGTGGAAAATTGGCTGTTGAGTTTAGATGGCGGGAAAACGGTAGTGTGAATTGTGATGCCGAGTTTTGTCAAAAGGGATACCGGGGAGATTGGACGTGGAAAGGGTTGATTACGAAAAAAAGGAGGGTGCGTAAAAGTGAGAACAAGGAGGGACACTGGAGCTGCGAAGAGAGGGGAGGGAGACGTTCGGGGCGGGGAAAATAATTCGATGCCAGCTCGTGCATTTACGTTTTCGCAAGTTACGTGGGTTCATGGATCTTGGGGACATCTTATCGTTTTCCTCGTGACTTATCGACACGCCAATTTGTACGTTCCGTAAAGTGTGACCATTATTTAATCCGTTTCTTGTCATAGAATTTGCGTTGTTCCAAAGAAGTGTTCCATTTTTGTCAGTGAAACGCTCAAACACAACGGAGATATAGGGGGTGTTAAGTGTTTGACGGTGAAATGTGATGGTGCAATGTGTTTGACACTTAAAACTGAGGAAGCATTATTGCTGAGGAATGTGCAATTTCATCCGAAGTTTGAGTTACAAATTTCATGACATGCATTACTACACCACTAAATGTTTCCGGTCAATCATGTATGATAATTAAATACTAATTGAATTGATAAGTTTTCTAGAGTGACCACAAAAGTTTGTCCGTTTTCTTGACAAAACAAAAAGGTTCGAGAAAAATTGCAAAATTATAGCAATAGGAAAAGGATTTGATCGTGGTGTATTGTACGGCGTACGTTAAAGTGACGACCAAGGATAATGTAGTGTTATCAGAAACGTCGTCGTCACGGTTTGCAAGGTGTACGCGCTGGATAGAAGCGCGTCGGGGCTGGGGGTCCTCGGGGGTGGAGGAGGCGTCATTGGCAGCGCTGGTCCGGGCCTCATTGGGATCTGTGGTGGGGTGTCCGGTGGCTCCTTGACGCCGACGGATTACGAGTTGACAGCTGCAGCGACGGCATGTTATCCCCCAACGGCTGCACTCGGTCTCACAACCACACACCTTCAGCCCCCTGTCCTTGATCCTGCCGCGATGACACCAACCTCGGCACCAACACCGGCGTCGGCCACCGCGTCCACGCCGACTGCGCCATCGGCGACGGGACCCAACAACCCCGTTGCTATGAGCCAACTTGGTACCGTCTATGCTACCAAACGACGACGTCGCAATGGAAAAAGGTCGGTTTGCCTTTTAACTTTGAGCAATTGCTAAAAGTGCCCATTTTTTAGCCAAAAAAAGGTCAAAGGTAGTGGATAAATGTGGGTTTAATTTCACTTTTGAGGTCACTAAAATAAGAGCTTTAATTACGTTTGAATGAAGTAAAGCTTTGATTAACTTGGAAAAAGATTCATTAAAAAATTATTTTAGAGTTCAATTCACTTAAGAAAATTATTCCTTTTTTGTAAAATTACATGATCAATATAAAAAAATAAAATTATATATACTTTTTCTACTAAAAAATGTCACTTTTACTGCAAGATAAAAGCTGCCCGTTTTCTCTATGAAAGAAAAAACGTTATGAAACATTACAATACTGCGACTATTGTGATTAAAATCTTTTTTCATTACAAATTTCCTAATTCAATTTCACTCGTGTAGTTTATAATATAACATATTTTTTATAACAAAAAAAACAAGAGATATGTATTTAAGTCATTATAAAGATTTATTATAATTATTGCGCTTTTTTTTTTTTTTTTTTTTTTTTTTGTTTTGTAAAGGAACGCTAATGTTACACATGATTATAGGATAGCGAAAGTATTAAATTCTCTCATGTAGTGTTTCTCTTAAATACTGGTATAACAGCAAACTTAAGTATAGATAAATGTTTCTAATGCTGCAAATGAATACAATGCGTCAGTTATTTCGAAACGGTTATATATAAGAAATAATTTTGATACACAAGCACTTTTTTCAAGCATAACAAAATTCTTATAATTCGCGTTTAACTTTTGCTTTTAAACAATTATTTAAGCTTTTTATCGCAGTAAATAACTCCTTTTTAGTAGAATTCTATTAAGATAATATAGAATTAATAATTAGTTATTCAATTAAGTATTTTATTCACTAAATAATTCAACTGTAAACTTTTTTTCACGTTTAAAATATAATTTATGTCAAAACAACTTTTTCACTCAATTAGACTGTATTACATTTGAACAAAGATTAGTTTTTGTTCATCATTTGAATACAATATCAATTTAATTAACTGTTTGACTAATTTTTATCCAATTAAAATCTCGTCTTTGTGATTTGTTTTCTTATGTTATAATTGCATTAAGTACATCAATCGTATGTAGTATGAAACCTTTTTTTTCGACACTTTTAATAAACTATATCAAATTAAGTTTTGACGTTATTAGATGAATCATTGTTTGCAATTCTAGACAGTCATTTTCTTGCACTACAATTTTGAATATTACAAATTGAAATTGAATTAATTGCAAATTAATTTTATACATTTTTTTTAAATACTTAGCTTTTAAAGTTTTTTTTCACTATATTAAAACAAATTTAAGAAACAAATATTTTTTCATTATTTTAACTCTAAATCTATATATATATATATATATATATATATATATATGTATAAACTTCACATTTACATGAATAATATAAGCAGTTAAAAGTGTGGTAAAATTAGATGCAATAACTAAAGATCCTGCATTAAAACTATGTTAAAAGTTAAGTATAAAACTTATAAAATAGTTTGATACCGTATATATTAAAGTGAACTTATTTTTAGAAAATTAGACGAAACCCAAGATATAATATCGGAATATTGATTCCACCGTGAAAAAAATGGTATGCATTTGTGAGCCAAACAGATACGGCCTATGATATGTCTAATGAAAACATATAAATTTTCTTGAATCATTTCTATATTTCATGTTGTCAGTTAGAGGCATGAATTGACTATATCCATATAATAATGTGCAATAAACAACATGTTTATACCTATTTTAATTGATATTTTAATAAATATCATAACATTTTGATTAATACTACTGCGTACGTTAAAAGTGGATACACTTTAATACAAGGTCAGGAGGAATGTTCTAATAAATAATCGATCATAATTATTCTTTTTCGTGATTGTTTCGAATGCGAACTATTTAATGAAAAAAAAGAAAACATTATCTTCAGAAAGAAATGTGAAAAGAAGTTGAGCAAACATGAATACACATATATGGATAATTGGCGACGAAGTGAGATCAAGGATACACCCATTTAAAAATCCAATAAATGCAAGCAAAATCGAAGGATTGTGGGAGCTGCATTGGATTCGGAATAAAAGACTGACAGTTTGGTTTCGCGATTCAAACGGCTGACTGAAGTATAATCAGGTTTCGACTGAGTCTGCAGTTGAGTGTAATAACAGTAATCCCTCTTACTCCCTCTCGAACTTCGTCGGCAATTTAGGTGCTCGCTCAAAAACTCCAAATTATAGAAGCTGCTGTCATTAGCTTGGAGCGAGGCAACGTTCGCCGAAACTGCGTAAATTTAGTGGAAAGCGTGTTCGCGCCGCAAGACTGGGCTGGATCATCGCCATTTTGGTCATTAAACACTGCAAAATCGCGTTGTCCTTTTGTCATTTGATGCCTTGTGCTTTTTTTTGCTCTAGCAAACAATAACAATCGTCCCTCGTCTGATGTCTGTCATTTTGCTGTCTTTTGCCCATCAATTTGTTGTGCAAAATATTGTCTATTCGATCATAAAGTATTACTCAAACAAAGACGTGTTGGGAACTTTTTTTGGCATTCCATAAATTTTATCGACCTGACTTGCTAGGGTTCTAAACAATTACGACTCAACTTTTTTGGAGCTTTAGAACTTTTGGAAGATTAGAGATTATTATAATGAAACTCATTATTATAATGAAAATTTTTTCACGATGATCGTTTAATTTACATGCAGACGTTTTGAGTTAAGATATCATCTACTATAGTGATTTTATTGCAGAAGAAAAGTATTAAAATAAAGAAAACTATACTGAGAGCAATAACAAATAAAAATTACCGTGCTTGTCATAGTAAACATAAGTAAAATTGTCGAAAAGGAAATAAATGTGTTGTTTAATTGATATTTTGTAGTGATTTACTTGACTATTTACATTTAGTCTACATCATTTTTAAGTAAAGTACGAGCAATTTTTACCGTGCTGTTGTTTACAGTCTGTATTTAGGTATTATATGTAGTTAAGTTTAGAACAATTTGGTGTGTTGTTGATAATAAATGCGTGCTTTTCATTATATATCATGTTTTACTGCCTTCAAATATTACCATGTTAGCACGGTAAATGTTTCGTACAATAATTAATGCTATTTATTTATGTTTCATTATTTGGATGAGTGAGTTTCCCGATACGACTTTTTTCATAAACAATGAAATAGTACAGTGGAGGAAACAGCGGCCTAACACTTTGTAAACACGGGATCGATTCCCGGGGAAAGAGTTTTTTCAATTAATAAATTTAAATTAAAAATAAATATATGTTATAAATAAATTTTACCTTACTGGTACAACAAATTTGTTGTTTTTATCAGTTATTCTTATTATATTGTGAGGATAAATTATATCCTACTGGTAAGGTAAAATTTGTTTTGTTTTGGAACTGATTTTACATCTAAAAGTTTCTCAAAATAAACCGGAAGAAACGAAATGTTTAATGTTTACTCATTATTACTGATGTTTACTATGTAACACTGTAAAATTAATGATATTTTCACTATATTTTTTATTTATTTTTTCGCTCAGTGTAAATGGCTTTGAGTTTAAATGTTATATTTTTTTAGTCTCTATATGATGAATTTATTAAAAAAAATTATTTAATACTGTTAATTTCGTTAACTCTGTTAGTTTTAATTTTTTAAGTTTTTTAAGCTAAAGTAAAAAAGTTATTTAATATTAATATATAAAAATTGTAATATAAATTAAAAAACACACAGATGAAGATGAAGAACTCAAAAATGTTGATAATAGTACTCTCATAGAATTATTTTTGATATTAAAAAATTAGCTTTAAACTTAATTTAAATGGTAGATACATTATTTTAATTTAAAAAATGCAAATAATTTTACCTTTTTTCAGACCCTTCTATCTGCTCTTTAAATAATTATATTTTTAATAGATTCTTTTTTTATTAATATTTTATTTACTATTAATTTGTAGTACTTTAGCATGATATACATCGTATATTTTGCTATATAACATATAATTCTTTTAACATCATTTTCTCAGTGTATCAAGTTTATAGTAGGTCATTTATCTCTAGTGAGTCAAAGTTTGTTGTTAAAATGGAAATAATTAAGACACGATCATAACGAGTTGATGTGAAATGAGTACGAAAATAATAAAGTGGCAAGTCAATTGTGAAAAAGGGGTTATTTAGCGAGCGTGCAACGCCAAAGTGATACCTATCCCAGATCACACAGTGTAATGCCGACCTCAAGTCGACAAAGACGAAGCACGAGTCTTATTGTCGAGACGTGGAAAACCGAAGCCTCAAGGGAGATCGCATCGCAAGCTTTATACGCCCGGTTAAACGTCGAGCGCTTAAATTTTACTAAGAGTTGCACTCGGATCGAATGTCTCGTGACCTGCTGTCGCGAATGGCTCGTGCAAAACTCGCACTAATCCGAGTACAGATTTTTGTACAGATACTATTAGATATCAGGCATTATATCCAATACTCATAAATCAGATGAATATGAGACTCAAAAAGATATTTATAAACTATGCATTAATTACCACATATCATGCTTTGATGTTAATTCGTACATTTTTGTAGCAAATTTCAACTTCTCAACCACATATTGATGGGTTTTTATGATATCGAATAAATTAATTATTTTTAAATCATTATTATATATATATATGTATATATATATATATGTTTGTTTGTTTGTTACACATGCATAGAAAAAAATTTCTTGACATATTTACACGCAATTTACATGATTTCATTTAAAAGCTCGAATTTATTATCTACTAGCTGAAATCCCGGCTTCGCTCGGGCGAAACCCTGTGAACCCCTCCCTATGACCGTGTATGAGTCTGGACTAAGTCCCTAGTTCCACCCGAAATATTTCTATGGATCCACGTTAATCATGATGTGGCTAAAACTTGGCCTTGATTGAGTTTTTCAGTAAAATACCATTAAAATTAATTTCGTTCAGGCCATATCAATGCTTGGCGTGATATAAGTGTAATAGCCGGATTCGATAATCAGGATGCTTTATTGGAACCATATTTAGCCTTATTGGGGCTATATTTGATCTTCTTGTGACCAAATTTAGCTTTGATAAGGACCCCGAAATAGAAAAAAGCTTGACAAATATGGTCCTTTTTGGGACCATATTTGGCCTTAATAAAGACACCTGAAACAGAAAAAGATTTGACAAACATGGTCCATATTGGCATCATATTTGGCCTTAACTGGACCATGTTTGACCTTATTCTGAACATTGTCTGAGAAGCTTTTGAGAACCTTCGCACAACCTCGAAAACAAACTCCAAACCACTTCCTGAAAATTT
>JABFPJ010004709.1:0-13297 GCA_022817425.1 Gryon sp. ZL-2020 | reverse complement strand
ATATACATAATATAAATATAATATAAAAATTAGTTTAAAAATTTATTGATTTTATGAACCAGTTAAAATTCAATAACATTCACGTTTTATTAACGAAAATAAAAGTAAAAAAAGAAATTCAAAAATTATGTAAAAATTGATCTAAAAAATGCATTCATTCATCAATTTATTAGAATCCATATATTACGTATACAAAACTACAACAAATAATATTTGGACAATCGCCAAATGCCTTTAAGTCTCCAATAACAAAAAAGTTCTAAACAAAATCATTTAGTGATAAATTTACACATAATAATAGTTGAGTTGAGTTTGTAAAATGTTCTTTGAAAACGATTTATTTTAAAGTTTCGATGCACATGTATTTATTTTGTCGTCTGAAATTAATATTAGTTAAAAACGTTAGGCTTAAAAATAGTTGAAAAAGACTAATTCTGAATGGAAGGAAAGTTTTATGGCTAAAATAATATTTAACTTTGCATTTTGAGTTTAAAGTTAAATGAATTGAATACAAAAAGTTCATACAAATCATTAAAATTTTGATATCAAAAATTAAAATTTTTTAAATGATAAAAAACATAAATTTAAACAAATCTTTTTTAAAGTTTTAAATTCTTTTTTAGCATTTATTGCAATTTTTAATGCATTTATCATAATTTATTTTTTTATTTTGAAAAAAGTACAATAAATTCTATGAACAAACTGTTTCATAATTTATTTTATTATACAAATTAAATTCACTTTTATATTCCTATAAAAATTGCTTTAAATTATTGAAAATATTTTTCCACTGATTTCATATTTATTTTCTCCAAAATACTCTTTTTTATAAGCAAAATAATTGCTAAACAAAAAAAGTTGTAGAAATATATGTTCTGTGAACAAAAAAAATCAATTTTTATGGGTTCATTTCTCAATAATAATCGACAAGTGATAATTGCTATTTTCACATCAATTGTGTCCAAGTTATAATCTCTCTCAATTGACCAAAGTCTACATGAGGTCCTCTCTTAAATTCATCAGTTACGTTTCACGAAAATTGCTTCGTCCATTTCATTTCTTAAAGACTAATAAGTCTTATTAATTACTTACTCAATAATTTTTATGAGTCCATCAATGACTTAAAAATTACATTTATATTATAGGTAATATAATATTATATAAATATTATATAAATAAATATTATCCTACTGCAAAAATGTAATTAGATTTCTGTATAGAAATGTGATTGGAATCCTACATAGAAATCTAATTATATTTTCATTAAATATCAAATCTCATTAGATTTCTAATTAAATTTCTATACAGAAATCTTTTCACATTTTTATATTTTCAAATTTTCATATTTTTTATTGTTTAATTAATATTTTGACAACTTTAAACTTTAAAATTTTTATTTTTTCATAAGAACAAATATTTATATTTTAAATTTTTAAATTGTCTCATTTGTAAAATTTAAATTATTTTACCATTTTTATTTGTCAAATTTACATATTTTTACTGTTTCAAACTTGGAATTGGAAAATATAAAAATGTAATATATTGAAAATATGCAAATTTAAGAAATTGAAAATATAAAAACTTAATAATATGAAATTATGGAAATTCATTTTCAATTTTTCAGATTTTCATAATATCAATTTTTTCAACTTTTCATATTTTGAATTTTTTCGATTCTCATATTCTTGAATTTCGATTTTTTGTATTTTTTTAACTTTTAATTTTTATCGTCATACTTTCAAATTTCTTAATTTTTTAATTTGAAAATATAGAAATTTAAAATATGTATATTTGAAATTCCACAAAAAATAAATTTGAAAATACAAAATTTCGAAAAAAAATGGAAATTTAAAAATGTACATATTTGCATATTTCATATTTTTACATTTTCATACGTTTAAGTTTTTACATTTAAAAATTTAAAAATGTTAAATTTTAAATAGTGGATATTCAAAAATATTAATTTTTAAAATTGTAAACAAGGGATATTCAAAAATATAACTATTTGAAAATTAAGAAATATAAAAATTGTCACATTTGAAAATAAACAAACATTTAATTACATTTCTATATAGAAATCTAATTAGATTTTTAAAATATATATAGATATAAAAAACGTAATATAATATATATAATATTAAGTTTTTTTTATTAATAATATAATAAAAAATTTGTTAAGTTTCAAATAAAAAAAAATTTATTTAAAATGTAAAATATTTATATTATTTAAAAAAAATTTAAGAATAAAAAATGTAAGTCAATGACTAACCTATGACCGCAAGATTTGCCTAAATATGCAGTAAGATTTCATCGTCTGCGCATCGAATTGTATCGTAAACACTCGAAAAGTCGAATACACTCGTCGAAGTTACTGCAATAATAGCATACAAAATACAGCTGCATATAAACAGTTTTATTTTCATTGGCACATCGCCCGATAGATTGACAACATATATACTTTATTACTCAGCACGTTTAAAAACAATTTTTACTACATTTTATTGCAATTTTTCCTCTGCCTTTGTTCGGAAATTTTCATTCACAAGTTAATGTAAAAAAAACAAACGGGTATTTTGTATTACTTTTCTCAATTTCATTAAATTATTTTTTATGATCAAATTCACTTTAATTTATCAGTTTTTAGTCCCAATGCAGTTCTCCAATAACTTCTCAAATAACATTTTGCAAGCTCGTTATATTTAAATCCAGAAAAAAATTGAGAAAATTAATCAATATAAAATGTTCAACATATTTTTTTTTCAACTATGTGATAATTAAACATTTTTTCAAATTTGAGATTTTTTTTAATTTTAAGAATTTAAAATTTTTTTATGTATTTTTAAAATTTTTTTTAACTTTTTAACAAATTTAAATTTCTTGAATTATATTTTTAATTAATTTATTATTTTTTATTTTTAATTATTATTATTTATTATATAAATTAAATAAAAAAATATATTAAACAATTTATTTTATTTTTTTTTTCATGTTTAAAATTAAAAAAATTAGCCTTTAAATAGAAATTAAATTTAAAAAATATGTTAATTTGTTTGATTAATAAAACTGAAATAAAATGAGTTTCAACGTCGAATTAATGTTTTAAACTGTTACTATGCATGCATCCGAGTACACACGTGTAAATACGCGATGGAATACATGATTAATGGTACTGTAAATATATTAATTAAACTAAAGACGCCGATTACATTTTTAGCAGGTGACGTTTCCTGTGATTGTTCGGTGCATGCTGCTACTTTGGTTAGCTGCATTGACACTCACGAGTTTACCTTTATTTGGATTTGGTATTTACTACAACGGTCATAGGTGCGAGCGTTATAGAAATGCCACTCAGCCAGTTGATGTTGCCTATGCTTATTTATGGTTTTTTTATGGTATGAAAACATTTTATTAGCAATATTTGAAAATTAATATTTCACTATCTAAATTAAAAAAAATTTCAGTAACAATAATTCCGCATCAATATTACATTATCCATAATTTAATATCAATGATAAAATAGCCGATTTTCACATTCAATATTTAAACATTCAGAATCAATATTTCAATATTTCAATATTTCAATATTTCAATATTTCAATATTTCAATATTTCAATATTTCAATATTTCAATATTTCAATATTTCAATATTTCAATATTTCAATATTTCAATATTTCAATATTTCAGTATTACAATATTTCAATATTTTAATATTTCAATATTTCAATATTTCAATATTTCAATATTTCAATATTTCAATATTTCAATATTTCAATATTTCAGTATTACAATATTACAATATTTCAATATTTCAATATTTCTATATTTCAATATTTCAATATTCCGATATAAATATTTGAACACTTATTTACACTAATCACAATTCAGTATCAATGATTGAATAATCGATTTTCACATTCAATATTTAAACATCAGTAATTTAGTATCAATATTTAAAAATCAATATTACACTATCTATATTTTAGTCTTAATATTTAAGTATTTAAGGTTCGAAATCAACATCTTAATATTAATCTATCAAAATCAATAATTCAATATAATTAATTCAGAATAAAAAATACTACAGTATGCATATTTCAGTTATACTATTAAAATATCCCCAGTTCAAGATCAATATTTAAATATTATAATGTTTAAAAATCAATATTTCAGTATTAACATTTGGATATCCTTTAAGTAAACTTTAAATATTAATATTTCAATATTTTGATTTCAATATTTCAAAATCAATATTTCAGTATCAATATTTAAGTATTATTTAAGTAAACTTCTAATAGTAATATCTCAATATCAATATTCTGATATAAGTTTTTCAAGATTCATATTTTAATACCAATATTTCAATATCAACATTTCAATATCCATATTTCAATATCAATATTCCGACATAAATTTTTCAAAGTCCATATTTTAATACCAATATTTCAATATCATTATTTTGATTTCAATATTTCAAAATCAATATTTCAATATTAATATTTCAATATCAATATTTCGATATAAATGTTTTAAAATTCATATTTTAATATTAATATTTCAATATCACTTTTGTTTTCAACATTTTTAACATTATTATATACTTTCCCTGATAATTCAAATTTGAAATTAAAATAAAATAATTACAAATCAATATTCTTGCATTTTAGGCACAGTACTTTGCATATCAATAGTCTGGTGCAACTTAACAGTATCCCGAGCTCTAAATCATCTCGGTCGAAGAAACGGAGCGCTAAGACGAATTTCGGGCCGAAGCTCTGCAGCTTCCTCGCGAACAAAACCTCTGCTGTCAGTGTCCTCGTCTTCAACGCCTTCGGAAATTGGCATGACTGCCGAAGAAAGGGCTTTCGCAAGATTGATGATGGTGCTTTCTATCACTTTTGTAATTTGCTGGATGCCACAAATGGTAAAATTAAGTTCAACTTTTCTCAAACACAGTTTTTTTAATAGTTTCTTAAAGTTTAACATTTTTTTAAATATTTAAAATTGTTTAAAGGTTTTAATTCGTTAAAAGTTTTTTTTGAAAAACTTTTTTTTTCTTCCGATCAATTTGTTCATAAAATAAAGAAAACATCTGAAAATAAATTAAATTAAATTAAAAAGTCAAACAAAAACAAATTAAAAATTCGAGCAACAAATTAGAATTACAAATAATCTTATAAAATCATTTTTTTTAATTTGAAATAATCAAGTCATTTAAAATCAAACTTCCGATTGAAAAATGAATCAATAATTATGAACTTATCTATAATTCATTAACATAGAATAAATTATAATGAATTATATATAATCTGCCTGGATATATAATATTATTACAAAATATTAATAAATCATGTTCATATAGGTAAATTTAATTTTTGATATTAATAATATATATAATTAATAATAATTATATATACTTTTATATATTATATATAATTGTTTTATATATTTCAAATCTACATTAAATATACATTTTTAATTTTTTATAAAAAATATATAAAACAATATAAATATTACATATATTGTCAAAAATTTTTTGACAATTTTTAAATATTGTATATATAATATTAAAAATTGTATATAATGTATATATTAATTACAGAATTGTTGCATATATTTAAAATATAAAATTATATTTTATATCTGTAGCGACGAGAAAAAACCAGTTAAGTATATATGGAATCCCTATATACTTAACTGGTTTTTTCTCGCCGCCACAGATATAATATATTATATATTATATATTAGTTTAGTTTTTGAAGAATACATTTTTTGATTTCAGATATCCATCCCACTGGCCCAGTACCAATTAACGTTATCGAAGAGTGCGACAGTTGCAAACAAATTGATCCGAGCTTTTCACATTATCGCTGATATTTTGCTTTGCGTCCATTTTACGTTGGATCCTTATATTTACGTTCTCTTACGTATGCAACGACCTCGATTTTCAGTCTTCAAACCTCTGTGTCGAGTTTGCTGGCCAACTGCTGCTAGTCGGACCAATTCTTTTACAGGTACAAAGTAAAACAAGTTTCTTTTAAAGCTTTTTTTATTTAGCAGATAAATATAATTTTTCTGGTGTTATTATTAATGATAGAATAATCAATCTTCACATTCAATATTTAAACATCAGTAATTCAGAATCAATATTTAAAAATCAATTTTACACTATTCGTGTTCCAATATTAATATTCAAGTATTTAATTTTCAAGATCAAAATATACTTATTAATTATTCAAAACCAATATTTCAATATCAATGATAGAATAATCAATTTTCATATTTAATATTCAAACATCAATAATTTAGAATCAATATTTAAAAATCAATATTACAATAGCAATATTTTAGTATTAATAATGAAGTATTTAATGTTGAAGATCAAAATCTACATATTAATAACTCCAAATCAATATTTCAATATCAATAATTGAATATTAATATTTCCATATCAATATTTCAATATCAATAATTCAATATTAATATTTCTATATCAATATTTCAATACGAATATTTCAATATCAATAATTCAATATCAATATTTCTGTATCAATATTTCAATATCAATATTTGAGTACTCATATAACACTATCAATATTTAAATATCAATGATAAAATAATCAATTTTCATATTTAATATTCAAACATCAATAATTCAGAATCAATATTTAGAAATCAGTATTATAATATCCATATTTTAGTATTAATAATGAAATATTTAATTTTGAAGATCAAAATATACATATTAATCACTCAAAATCAATATTTCAATTTCAAAATCAATATTTTAATGTCAATTTTTGAATATTAATATTTCAAGATCAATATTTCAATATCAGTATTTAAATATCAATATTTCGATATGAATATTTGAGTACTTATATTACGCAAACCGTAATTCAGTATCAATGATTGAATAATCGATTTTCACATTCAATATTTAAACATCAGTAATTCAGAATCAATATTTAAAAATCAATATTACATTATCCATATTTCAATCTTAATGTTCATGTATTTAAGGTTCAAAATCAACATATAAATATTAATCTATCAAAATCAATATTTCAATATAAATAATTCAGAATTAATTTTTTAAAAATAATCTCACACTATGCATATTTTAGTTCAAGATCAAAATCTACATATTAATCACTCAAAATCAATATTTCAGTATCAATATAATAATATACAATATTATATATTATATTATATATAATATAATATTATACTATTGTATATTATTTATATAATTATATGATTTACTTATTATTCATAATTATTCGTAAAATGCAGCAACAACTGATAATCGAGGAAGCAGCGGTGATCCACCAACCCCCATCACCGAGGCACCATCAACTCCATTGACCGAGGAAAACGTAACTCAACTTGTAATGATTTCCGCATAAACTGTACAAATTCGTACATTTTCGCGTAATTTAAGTTTAAGTGACGATGAAAAGATGAATTTTTTTATTTTTGAAATAATACAAAAAAAATCTATTTTTTATTATATAAAAATATAATATGAATAAAAATAGATATTTTCAGATATAAAGATACCTTTTTATAAAAATATATATACATGTATATAAATTATAAAAATCAATCAAATAAATCAATGATATAATTTGATTTATTTAAAAGATAATATATTCAAAAGACTTCGTTCTTAATTTAATCAATTTTCTGGAGACTTAAATTTGCAAGACTGCTGTGATGAACAGTAAAACTTATGTATTTTGTATGTCATACTCATAATTAAGGCATCTTTTACAGATTAAGTCGTACGCTTGTGATTTTATTTATTTTTTGTTTATACAACGAATGGATAAAATAAAAATAAAATGACTGTGAAAAACAAAACGTAATGTGGCTGTGCTTTTATATTATCTCTTTCAGTGACTTAATTATTAATGATCTTTCTGAATTTGTATATTCACTATCCCAGTATGTACACGAAACAACAATAACGATGATTGCAAACAATTTGTATAACGACATCATACAATTGATTGGATTTGATTACCGCAAATTATTAAATTTTTCAATTACATATATATAGATAGATATACATATAAAGACTGCAACTTTGGGATATGCATAGATAATACGTTTCATTTCAATAATCGTATCTCTTTGACTTTCTCTTTATTTATGACTTGATTACGTACTGTTTGTGCGTATTTTTAATGCTGTTTATAAAATTGTTCAATTGAATTCGTTATGGTTGTATTTTGTAAAAAAAATATTTTGTTTAATATAAGAAGAGATTATTTGATTGTATATTTTAAATGAAGCGAAAGTCAACAAATGTAATGTATAAATTAAAATTTACTTTGTAATTGTAACATATTTTATAACTATGTATATTTTAGTGAATAATAAAAATGTCATTTTATACAAATACTTAATTATTTTCCAAAAAACTATCAATCCTATATTTCCTTGAATAATTACATTTACTCTGCTGTAAAATGTTAATATATTTAAATGTGTTTTTTTTCTTTTTTTTAATTTAATATTTAACACATTCGGAAAAAGGAGATGTAAAGTGAAAATTGAAGAAGAATAAAAGCACGAAGATTTTGTAAGAAATCGATATTTACTTTGCAGCAGATACAATTATAAACAGTATTTTAAAATACAGAAACGGTGTAAGAAAAATGCGGTACGAATTGAAGTTTTGTTAAACAAAAAGAAAATAATTAAACGACGCAACTCGTATTAGCCTTTCAATGAGGATAAACCTGCTCTCATAATTTCGTCCACTTTGAGTAGATTACTGGCAATCACGGTGCTGCAATAAAAATCATAAATATTCGATTAATTATAATAAATTATAATGAATTCAACAAATATAATCAATTACAAAAATTAAATACACAAACCTTGAATTGATAATTTGCTTTTTCGCAATATAATTGTCGAAAATACCCGCGTCACTGGCAATCACAGCTTCACCACTGTTGATATCTAAACCCACTGGTTTTCCCAGTGTGGTTGATTCGTTTAGTAATTTTACAATACTGTCTTGTGCGTCAAATCCACAGTTGACAGCTAAAAAAAGAAGTCAAAATTATTTATTTAAATGTGAAACCAAGATATTTAATTTAATTTTTAATTTGTTAATTAAAAAATGCAAAATTAAAAAAATTATTGTTTAATATATTTATGGTAAAGTTTGAAAAAATTGCAAAGTTATATTTTTGTTTTTTTTTTATATCAAATCTTCACCTAATGTTTTCGGAATAATAAGAAGCGCATCAGCAAAGGCCTGAACTCCTAACCGTTGCTTTCCCTTAACTTCCTCTTTATAGGCGTGTAAACATCTGCTTGCAGCAACTTCGAAAGTACCTGCGCCAGGAATCACAACTTTGTCGTCAATTGCATTTTTGATCGCACGTAATCCATCTCGCACTGCATCGTTAAGTTGAACGAGCGAGTGTTTTGTTGGTCCCTGAAATGAATATAAAAATACATGATTAAAAATAACGTAAAAATATTTAATAAACAATTTCTAATATTTTAAAAAAATGATATTTAATTATTTAATTTAATTTCTATTTTATTTAATAATACAATAATATAATAACAAATAACTTTAGATCAAATAGAAAATGTTTGTATATTTTTAAAATAATTAAAATATTTACAAAATTATTATTAAAATTTAAAATATTTTTAAACATTTGATAATCTTACGAACCTTCAAAAGAATCGTCACTGAATTTGGCTTTTTACATTCCTCGACGAAGGTGAATTTTGTTTCTCCCTGCAAAATACAAATATAATCAAATCAATAATCCAAAATAATTGCAATATATAATTAGATCATATAAAAATAATTCAATTTGATTCTAACCAAAACATGTTCATAAACAAGTCCAGCCCAGCCAAGATGTTCCTCCTTCAGATCCTCAACGGAGTTCATGGCAACGCCACCGCAAGCTAAAGCTAAGCGTTCCATATTTCGGCGCTTGGCTCGTCTAAGACCAATGATATTTTCTTTAGCCAGCATGTCCAGCGACGGTGGATCAATTCCCTTTTGATTAATCACAACGAAGGATTTGTTCGTTCCATCGCACAACTTTTTCTTCAGTTCGATTATTTTTTTCACTCTTTGATCGATGAAGTGACGCTCCGCGGCGACCAGCTTTTCACGCTCCTCTGCCGTTTTGTAGAAAAATCCACTGTTTACCTGTTAAAAATGAACGAATATGAACAATCATATGAATAAAGTTAATGAATCATTGCATTTTACAAAATCAAGTAAAATGGACAATTGCTTAATAAATTATTTAATATTGCTTATTTAAACAATTTTCTGTTTAACTTATGAATATTGAATACTGAATACTGAATATTGAATATTGAATATTGAATATTGAATATTTTGTTTCTTCCATTAATATGAACAATCATATGAATAAAGTTAATGAATCATTGCATTTTACAAAATCAAATAAAATGGACAATTGCTTAATAAATAATTTAATATTGCTTATTTAAACAATTTTCTGTTTAACTTATGAATATTGAATATTGAATATTCAATATTCAATATTCAATACTGAATACTGAATATTGAATACTGAATACTGAATACTGAATATTGAATATTGAATATTGAATATTGAATATTGAATATTTTGTTTCTTCCATTAATATGAACAATCATACGAATAAAGTTAATGAATCATTGCATTTTACAAAATCAAATAAAATGGACAATTGCTTAATAAATAATTTAATATTGCTTATTTAAACAATTTTCTGTTTAACTTATGAATATTGAATATTGAATATTGAATATTGAATACTGAATATTGAATATTGAATATTGAATATTGAATATTGAATATTTTGTTTCTTCCATTTTGAGTTTAGTTTTATGATGAAAATTGTATCAACAAATCGAACCTCGCTCTTTTCATACTCCAAACTGATATTGCAAGTAAGAATATAAGCATTTTCAACTCTCTTCGGCATGTCTGGATGTCTCGCGCCATGATCCATCACAATTCCCCGCACCAAAGTCGTATCAGCGGCGGATCTGTGTTGCATCTCCATAACTTCAACCATATGAAGATCAATGGCTTTGTCATCCTGTTTGATTGCAAGAACAGCATCAACGCAAATTTTGCTCAATTTATCAGCAACATTGCGATGAACTTTCGTTCTCAACGCAGTTTTCGCCACGTCCAACAGTCCCTCGTCCAAACTCTCGAGTGGGATTTTCATCGAATCCATTAATTCGATCACTTTGGCGCTCGCCAAGTCGAAACCTTCGGTAATGAGTTTCGGATGAAGTCCTTCCAGGATGTAAGGTTCGGCTTGTTTCAGCAGTTCGCCGATGAGAAGAACTGTACTGGTGGTTCCGTCACCGATCATATCGTCTTGTGCCGTAGACGCTCGGGCGATCAGAGATGCAGTTGGATGTTGGATTTGCATCTCGTGCAGAAGCACGTTTCCGTCTTTGGTGATTTTGATGTCACCGGAACCAGATACCAACCTGAAATTCAAATTTTATTTGTCATTAAATAATGATTCAACATTATAAATACACACAATAAATCATTCATATTTTAGTTTTTGTGTAATTTTATAATTTCTAAGTTGTAATCAGGGTTTTCTTTTGAGTTTCATTAAAAAAGGTCTTTGAAAATAAAAATTAAGTTCTAAAATGTTTTTTTATATTGGCTTTTCTGTTAAAGAACTTTAAATTTATATAACAAAACCCTAGCAAAACGAAAAATATATTGCAAATATATTGTTAACATATTCTGAATATATTTTTTATTTAAAAATATATAAAAATATATTCTTAATACATATTTAATATATCACCATATATATTCATAATGTATTTTTAATATATTTAAAAAATACTTCAAATTTACCTTTTTGATATTACATAGTGAATATATTATTAATATATTGTTAATATATTAAGAATATATTAGAAATATATTAAAAATATATTTTTCGTTTTGATAGGGAAATGGTTTATTTTATTATTTCATTTTAATGTTATTTATCATTATTATATTATCTAATAAAACTTTTTTATTATATAAACTTAAAGTTTTTAATTAGTTTCATTAAAAAAGTTCTTTCAACAAAAAAAAATTAGTTTTAAAATGTTTCTTATTATATCGACTTTTCTGTTAAAGAACTTTAATTTTATATAACAAAAATTGTTTATTTTATTATTTTAATATTATTATTAAATAATGCTTAACTAATACAACTTTCGTATTAAAAACTTATGCAATGTATATAAATATAATTATTAATATACTAAAATGAAATATAATTATATTTATATTTATTTAATTAAAACATTCAATTAAATAAAATACACAAAATAATTTATTATAAATCATGCAATTGTTCCAGTTTGTTTAAATGTTTATTAAATGTAATTATAGACAATATATATAGTAAAATATTAATTTTAATAAAATAAATATTAAAAGAAAAAACTTTTGAATATTTATTCATTTTATAAAATTTGATTATTACATATCTTTTCCATAATCCAAATGCAGCTATTTTAAATGACTATATATGGAGCTTACTCGAAACATCAATGAGTGTGTCACCCGACTTAACCTACAATTTATCGGCACTTTTTAGTTGAATTTTAACCAAAATATACAATTAATTTCGCATGAATTTGAGATATTATTTATTTAAATTATACAAATTTTATATATAATTTATGAATTGATTATATTTATGATTTATTCTTACATCTTCATTGTTCCCTTGGGCCCTAAATTCGTTTTCATTACATCCTGAAGTCCTTTGGCAGCGGACGTGATAATCGCCAACGCCTGGGAAGCTCGCGCATATTCGGCTTTGGGATTCAATAAACTGATTGCTGCCATTGTTGTATTTCAATTTCAGTATCTTTTGTTGTGATTTTATAATTTTTAAATGCCTGTTACACGCGGTTTGCAATTTGCAATATATAATAGACGAAGGACTGAGAATCAAGCTCCAAAACTATGGAATTTCTGTAGATCTTACACTGCGATAAAAATGGGGTTGGTGTCGGTAATAGAGACATCTGCAGGACAATTGGCGAAAGACAAAATTTGCGCGGGGAATATGAACTGAACAAAATTATAAAAACGTACTGAAAAAAATACTTAAGAAAACATATTGTACTGAAAACTAAAATAATGGAAATTTAAATACAAATTTTGTCATTTTAAATTTTTTGTTTTTTTTTTTTTTTTTGTCATTTTTAATTTGTTTTTATTTTTTTTTTGTCATTTTAAATTTTA
>JABFPJ010004708.1:0-13297 GCA_022817425.1 Gryon sp. ZL-2020 | reverse complement strand
CGTTTAGTATCGAGTTTTCTACAGTTTTAAGTTTTGCCCATGCCTGCTTGTGACAAATAAACATAACATTAGGTTTTATGATATTTTTTGATAATCATCATCTGTGTTTTGCTAATTAACAGTAAATAACAATATTAATTGTTTATAACAATTGAAATAGAAATGTTATTTTTAAAAATGGATAAAAATACACTAGCCTAAAACAATCAAAAATAAAATAAAACTTAAAGAATAAAACATCGCTTCGATTCTGGTTGATTGTCATCCAAAATCTGCCAACAGCGTGATAAAATAAGTGTACGACGGAACGCGGCTCGAAGTAGCGAAGAAAGCCGTTACGCACCGAAGGAGAGAATGACAAAGAAAACTGCCGAAGAAAGAGCAAAAACAATAAAGGAAGGACACCAATATGGAGCTGGAATAGCAGACTAATAGTTTAAAGAAAATTATTATGTACTTTTAAATCAATTAAGAGTGTAAATCGCAGAAAATGAAAGTGAAACTGTAAAATGCGTTTCTCTCGTAAACTTATTTTTATCGATTTTCGAAATTTGAAATGTTGGTGGGAGCTCAATTTTCATTCGATAGGCTTCTTGTTTTTTTAAACTGTTCAAAATTCAATCTAAGACAATTACAGACAGATTTTGAATAACTATTGATAAAAAAAAAGTTATAATCAATAAAGTAAACGAAAACACGCTTTTTGGCGTTTTTTGACATTTTTTGGCTTCATTTCACATTATTGTCCATAACTTTTGTTTGTTAATAGTTATTAAAAATCTGTCTAAATAAGGAACAAAATGGCGCCAATAAAAATAAAATTGCTTGTAATTTAAGGTTCCAGTACCTTTTCGAAAATGGGCGTTTTTGAACATTTGTTTGTTCAACTCATAAACAAATGATTTTTTTCGGTTTTTAATACAGATTATTAATTAGGGACCTGAACTCTTCTAATCACCAAAAAATCAATCAAAATTCGTCAAAATCAAGCGATCGCACTGAAATTGACGAAAATAGCCATTCTCGTGGAGAGTCCCCTTAAAGGTGATCAACAACAATTTTTAATGAAAAACATGTTCATGAAAAAATATTTAATCCTTCTTTATCCAGACATAGAAAAACTCTAAGAAAATTATATATTTTAGCTATTTATCACAAATAACTAACTTAACGAAAGAATCAGGTAATTGTTATATTAACACAACTATTAAGATGGTCTATTTATCAGATAAACGTAAAATGCAATTATAATTTTAATATTTAGATTTTGCAAGATAGAGTAAAAAAAGATTAAATTAGATGCATATACTTTAGTTATGCACTCACTAAAAATTTTTTGTCATGAGGTGGTTAAAACAACAGAAATAATTAATCATTAATAATTACTTTAGTATTAATTTCTCTTAGTTTGTAGATATTGCACTAATTGTAATGAAAAAATGTTATATTGAGAAATTGATTTCTATACAATTTGACATGAATATATTACAATGGTTGTTATTAACATATTACATTGTACATGTGTGCTACAATAATTTAACTGAATTGTTAAATAGGATTGAAGTATGTGAAGAAGTGTACATTATTGCTAATTGTAATTATGCCGTGCCGCAAAAAAAAGATTAAATGTGTAGGCAATTTAAGATGATCAAAAAACATAGTTGAACATTAACTAAAGTTCTTATATACAAATAAAACTGTTCATTTACATTAATTATGCAAAAGAATGTTTTAATAAAAAAATGTAAATTAACGTATGTGTTATAAGATTTATTATAATATTTTTTTAAGAATAATAATGTTATTTAAAAAAAAATCAACTGTAAGAATTATTTCTGCAAACAAATTTTTCTATTCGATGTGAAACTAGTCCTGTAAGCTAATCATTTTACCAAATGAAATAAATTATACCAAATGAAGTCTATAATTTATCAGATAAAATTTTACTTTATCAAAGAAATAATAAGAAATTCTGTTATGCGAGATTATTATATTTTAAGCGTATTATATTTTATTATATTTTAAGCATAGTGTTTATTATTCAGAAAGGACAAAAAAGAAATGAAACATATCCATAAATTCTAATAATTCATAATTAAAGAGATTTAAAAATTTGAATTGCAAAATTTGAAAACACAATCACTATTGATTTTTTTTCATGTTATATTTGGTAATATATATTTGTGTCGTGTTTTTAAAAAGTTTTAAGTTAACTAATGTCTTAAAATAAATGAATATGATCTATAACATTTTGTCCTTTCATTATAGTATATATAAATATATGTAAATGAATATACAGTATAATATATTGAAAAAAAAAAAATTCATTGCAAATATGTAAATTATGTTAAATCTATGTACAAAATACAACTATTAATCAGTGTAATATAATATCAAATAAAGTAAAATGTTTTTATGAAATTGTGTTTTACTAGCTATTATAATGTATTATATTATAACGTTAAATTATGCTGCAATTATTTATATCAATAATGTACAATTAATAATCTACTACTTTATTTATACTAATATTTCCATATGTATGTGCCCAGCAATTTTATAAATTTTTTTATAAAAGTCACTCTATCTGCAGGCCTTGCGCCTATATAGAGACACCCCCCCCTGCGAGTCATGGATCGACTTTCCCCCTTCCATCCCAGTATTCACCTTTATTTTATACCAAAGAAACCATGAAAACTTTGGTTGGGATGGCCGGCAACGGGAATCGAACCCGCGCCTCCCGAGTTCAAGCTCGGTGACATAGCCACCTAACCAACTTGCTCGGTTAATTTTATAAATTATTTCTTAATCGTAAGTAAGAATAATAACCGTAAATATCATAATGAAATAATTACATTATTTTAATAATGTATTAGTTAAAGCTATTAAGGAATAATAATAATAATAATATTTTTATTTATTTATTTATTTATTTATCACAATTAACGGGAATACACCCTGTAATACATTAATATAATATAACAACACATGAGCAGAGCTCCAGAGATCCTATATTGCAGTTGTTACAGCCAAAAATAATAAATCTACAATAAATAATAACATTAACAATGGTATAGTGTAATAGGCATAAAGTAGCTGAAAGTAAAAAATCTCACAATCAAACAAATCACTCTGTGAGTATTCGCTGAACACGATGATAAAAATCGACATAGTCGGTGCAGAAAATGTCAACATCGACGCAATATACATTCGCGTAAGTGCAAATGCGATTCATCACATTATTGTTGGCTATCTCGGTGCAGGAAAATGGTATGAAGACGGTTTGGTGACGGCGTGTATTTCTTGGTGGAACCAGAATGCCAATGTGCTCAAGTAAATAACTGCAACATATTTGATCATGTATAATCTTATGAAGTAGAAGAAGATCCGCACTCACTCTTCTGTTTTTCAAAGTTGTTATTGAATATTTAGCCCTGATTCTGCTATAGTTATGATCATCATATCTCATAGGTGTACCGTCAATGAATGATAGCTTCCTAAGAAATTTGGTTTGTACTGATTCCAATGTTCTCACGTCAGTAATTATACTAGGTGACCAGATCGAGGAAGCGTATTCAAGAATCGGTCGCACCAACGCAGTATAAAGCAAAATATAGGTCGATGGATGACGATAAACTTGAAAGGTTCGATCATTAAAGCCTAACGTTTTCAATGCTTTGTTTCTAATGCCAAGGATATGTGAATGAAAAGTACCTATAGTAGAAAAGATTACCCCCAGGTCACAAATTTCAGTTTTGACAGCTAGAGCCTGGCTGCCGTAATATACTCAAACCGAAAGATGTCTCTCCTACACGTAAAGTGTGCTACGCAGCATTTGTCTGGATTAATAGTCAAATGATTGTCTTCGCACCAAGAAACCAATGCATTTAGATCTTTCTGAAGCATGATAGCAGCATTCGTACACTTGACGGGGTGAAACAATTTTGCATCATCGGCATACAACTGTACTTTACTGTGTTGAAGTATCGCTGGGAGGTCATTTATAAAGATATTGAAAATCAGGGGCCCCAAGTGTGATCCTTGAGGAACACCGGATAAAACCGAATACTCATAAGATGAGTGGGAATTTAGTTCAACGAATTGACTACGCTGAACTAGATAACTTCGAAACCAGAATAAAAGCGGATCACGCATTCCATACTTCTTCAATTTTTCAAGTAAGACTTGATGAGACACCCTATCAAATGCTTTGGTGAATTCTGTATATATGACGTCTAGCTGAGAGCGACGTTCGACTTCCGAAGTAATCATATGATTAATTATAGATCAATTCGTAATCGTCGATTTAGCATCAACGAAACCATGTTGTTCGTCTGGCAGAACCGGCTTAAATAAACAGTATAACTACGATGTAAAGAGCTTTTCAAAATATTTCGGTATCGAGTTAATAATGGCAATAGGTCGGTAATTGTTTACAAGATGTTTCGATCCTTTTTTAAAACTTGGCACAACTTTACTCCGTTTCCACTCGTTTGGAAAAACTGCGGTGGAAATATATTTATTAAAAAGAAGCCACAAAGGCAAAGATAGCGCATATTTACATTTAATGACAAAAAAGTTCGGAATTAAATCCGAACCAGGCCCGGCTGTTGGTCTTAGTTTTGCTATGCCACTGAATACATCTCCCAGATTCAACTCAACATTAGCAACACATACAGGTGAATCACAATGAATTAATAAGTCGGGATTAATGACATCAGTATCCGCTATAAAGTCAGACTCGAAAAACTCAGCGAACATATCAGTAGCCTGGTCAAAACCCTCACTCGAGCGTCCTTCATATGTCACATTTGCAGGTATTGTAGAATCTTGCTTGTATCGATTCGCAAAAGACCAAAAACATTTCGGATTAGATCGAATGTCATTCTCTAGATCAATGCAATATTTATCATGTAAATTACGCGAAAAGTTTTTACACAAAGTTCTATAATACGCAAAGTTAGCATAATCATACCGAGATCGCGACTTTTTGTACTGTTTATGAGCAATTTTTTTTAATGCTATAAAGCGTTTTAATTCTGTGCTAAACCACGGTGGAAAAAAATCATTTCCCTGTTTCTTCGTTGGGATATAACGATGAATACATTCATAAACTATATCATAAAAAATAGTTACATCATCGTTAACATCATCGAAAATAAACAAAGAAAGCCAATCAAACGAATTCAAAAACGCAACACATCCATCGTAATCGCCTTTATAAAAATCATATATCAAATTATTCTCGCGTACATCATGAGATAAATTTATAGGGATGAAGCATTCTAATGATGGATGATAATTATCTAATTCAACTACGAATGAAGATGTATGATCAATATGTAAATCTATAAATGATCAAAAGACAAGATCAAGCATACTATTACAATTATTAGGGATAAAGTTACACTGGTATAAATTTAAAAGGTTAATCGCATATAAAAGGCTGCTTGTACAATGAACCATTGAAGTTAAGGCTACATCTCTCGCGATACATGAAGTGCCCATTGTAGAGTTGTACCAATCGATATTCGGCAAATTAAAGTCTCCTAAAACAACAAATTTACATGCAGGATAAATATCATTAATTTGCAACAAAGATTTGCCAAATTTTTCATACAGTATCGCAGGGATCGATGGCGGAATAAATGTACAAACAAAAATCAATTTTTGACGATTTAATGTTATTGCGACAAAAACTTGTTCGATAGAAACATCCGGATTATCAATTAGTCTACTAGTTAAACCTTGACGAATGGCAATGAGAACACCGCCCCCTCGCAAAACAATTACTAGAATTTATATTACGGTCTGAACGAAAAATATTATAGCCATCAAAACCTAGTTCCGCATCTGTAATATCTACATGTAACCACGTCTCAGTTAAACAAATAATATCATAATCGCTAAGCGGGAGAACATATTGGAGTCTGACTAACTTAGTACGAAGGCCTGTCACATTCTGGTAATACAGAGTTGGAGTACCATGTCTATCTTTGTCACAGTATTCCCGAATTAATCGTTTTTTAACACAATACGCGGAATACCGTCGAAATATTTAATAGTGATGTTATTTTTACCTTCCTCTATACGCTTGCTTAGTTCACAACGAAGAATCCGTAAATAAATCTGCTCACGAGGAGTAAGATCATTCTTGATCCGAAGTTTCAAGTTATTAAAAAGATTTTTTGAGTGAAACAACAATTTAACATCATCTACGTTACGAAAAATAACTTTCAACGGGCGAATTGTATTAATATTTTTTTTGCCTAAACGGAACGCAAAATTGGCATTAATATTTGATTTTAAATCAGAAAGAATTTTATTTACGCTAATTAAATCTTCGGCCGCAAAAGAACATTCGGAGAGTCCCAATAAAATAACGTTTTTCGCCCGATGACTTCTCTCATTAATCTCGCGACAGGCATCCTAAATATTCGCGTCACTCGAATTTGCTTCAAGACGATCGACCCTGTCAATCAAATTAGCTATATTGTTTACAATATGAATAAAACGTTACTCGAATTTTTCAACTAAAACGTCGATTTTTGAAGATAAAACAGTGGTCGTTTTCTCGCACTTGTCGATTTTCGAAGACAAATCAGCTGTAATTGTTTTGCTCATGTCATTTACTGCTTCTCTCAACGCCTCAATGGTTATAGGAACATTCGCAGCGTCACGTTGAGCACGTCTTAAGGGATACGATAAGCGGGCTACATTTGCTGAGGGAGACGGCTGTATAAATTTGTTCTTCTCTTTGCCCATGGTTGATAAATATGAGCTATGCAGGTATGCTCAATAAGTAATACTGATATCCAGTCAACTAATATAATAATAAAAAATTTTTTTATAGAGAATGTTTAAAAATGCCTGTCCACACGAACAGTAATAAAACTGATGTGTGGGGCTCGCACCCACTAAAAACACTCCTTCTCTTTCTGCTAGACTCAACTCGGCACCGCTCTTCACATGACTTCACCCGTTGAGTCCTTTGTTATTTTGTCCCGTCAGACATCTGCTTTTTTTTAATTATTTTCTAAGTCAGGTTTTTTTCTTCGTAGTATGATTTCCATATAACGAGAGATTTCGAACCACTTCCTGTCACTGCTCAACATGACCGATGTCAAGGTGTCAGAGTTGATATCACATACATTCTCCTCCAGGGACCGTCGTAGCTCGTTCCAGCGGGCGCACTGAGTGTGTGCTCTGCATCATCTATCACTCCTGGGCAGTAAATGCACTCTTTGGATGTTGCTTTTCCCATTTTCTTCAGGAAGGACCGGAAGTACCCGTGGCCAGTCAGGAACTGCGTCATGTAGTAACCGACCTCTCCGTGTTCTCTCGAGAATCACTCCTCGACTCGTGGGATCAGCCTCGCGGTCCATCTTCCTCGTGTCTCCATCTCCCAGTTATGCTGCCATTCGCGCAGACTTCTCTCCCTCTCTTCCCTTCGCTGCTTCTCCACCGGACTTTCGTCGTGTGTAGATTCTCTGGCGTTCCATGGCTAAAAGTGCTACAGGTATAACTCCTGCGACTACGAGCACCGTGAGTTCCGAGACTGTTCTGTACGAAGAGCATATGCGCATCGCACATCTTCGTTGGACCTGTCCAAGTTTCTTCCGGTGGACTTCTCTGTCCATGGCCTTTGCCCAGAGTACCGCGCCATTCAGCATTATGAAATGCACTGTGGACATAAGCAGTCTGCGTTTACTCGAATGTACGAGGGGGCCTCGTACATTTGCCATTATTCGGGATAGTGCTGAGACCACAAGTTTGGCTTTTCTCAAACTTTGTCGGACGTGTTCTGCGAAGCACATCTTCGTGTCGATGATGATGCCGATGTATTTTACAACTGGTTTCGAAATGATTTCTTCTTGGCTGATCATAAAAGGTATGGTGGTGTTTATGTGCTTTTTGGTAAGCACCACCACCTCCGTCTTCTAGAGCTCAAGGGAGAGACCATGGTTGGTCATCCAGAAATTAATTTCACACATCACTATATTTATTTTCAGCTAGGCTTCTTCTGTTGTTCTTCCTGCTATTATTGCTGTGACGTCGTCAGCATACCCGAGCAAAGTTGACTCTCTTGGCATTTCCAGTCTCAGCAATCCGTCATATGCGGCATTCCAGAGGTTAGGGCCCAAGATCGATCCTTGTGCTGCTCCAGATGTAATCAACATACTCCGTGTGCCAGCTGTTGCGTCGTATACCAGGCTCCTGTCTCGCAGATACGAATCCACGATGCGCAGTAAATACGGTTGCACGAGAAACGTGTGCTCCAGTGCGTTCATTATATTGCTCCATTATTTCGCCGAATTGAACGCATTTCTCACGTCGAGTGTGACGAGAAGAATCACACGGCGTGAGAAGTGATTATGATTTTCGGCTTTAGCTACTGCATTTAGGACCTCTTGCACGACATCAATTGTTGAGTGACCTTTACGGAAATCATGTTGGTTTCACGAGAGACCCCCCGAGTTTCCCATATCTTCCAGGAGTCGTTGTTTAATGAGCTTCTCGAGCACTTTTCCAGCGGTATCTAGCATGCAAAGTGGACGGTAGGAGGATGGCAGGCCTGCTGTGCCTTTTCTCTTGTCCATCATAACTAGTCGTGCCCATTTCCATCTGATACAGAATGTTGCTTCAGCGACATATCCAGGAGTAAATTCGTTTTATGCTCACCGACTCGCTTGAGGACTTTGCTGGGTATACCATCGAGCCCCGGTGCCTTAAGGTTCTTCAGCGATTTTAGCGCGGTTCTTAGTTCTTCTGTTGAAAAGTTTTGGAAGTGACCGACGTCTCCGAACTCCCGTCTTTCTCGAACTTCATGGCTAGGAAATAGTGTTTCAACTACTTGCTTCGTTTCATTTTCTCCAAGTGCAATGTTTGGGCGTTGACTTCCAAGTCGTTTAGTTACAATCTGGTAGGCTTTTCCACACGGATTAGAGTTCACTGTCTCAATCAACTCTTGCCAAACTGCCGTCTTGCTCTGGTTGATTTTGTGCCGAAGGACCTTTTTTGCCATCTTGGAGGTTCTAAAGAGTTCTGCGAAATCTTGTCGACCTCCTCTCCTTGCTCGTTGCGCCACGCGCCTACTCCTGAAACAAATCCGACGTTATTGAGCAATTTCTTCATTCCACCAGTAAACTGGTTTCTTTCTATGCTTTGGTCGTTTGCAGGGCATGGCGAAATCACACGCAAACGTTATAGTTTATAATACACATACAAATAGACAAATAGACACACAAAGGCACGCACACACGCACGCTAGCACGTACACAGACACACACGGGTACAATTGCACGGACACACACGTACGCACACGCAGGCACACACGCACGAACACAGATAATCACATATGCACGCATACGCACACACATTAGCACGCACGCGCCACACGCACGCACTCACACGCACATACATCAGCACGCACGGACGCATGCACACGCAAACACGAACACACTCGCACAAACAGTGCTTCCCAAACTCACGCACGCACGAAGATGCGCGCACGGACACACGCATTCACACGCATGCACGTACACACATACACGCACGTACGTACACGGACGCACGCTCACGCATGCACGCACATCTATTATGGAGCATTCACAATGAGAGCGTTTGGCGCTTGCGTTTGCGTTTTCCTAATGTTATTTAAATGGAAAAAACGCTCGCGCACGCTTTTGAAGCTGTCATTGTGAACGGTACATTAGCACGCTCACAAATGAAATCACACTCACACAAACACACGCCCTTACACGCACTTACCCACACGCTCACACACACGAACGCACGCACGCCCACTCACAACGCTCGCACGCGCACGGACGCACGCCCACACAAGCACGCACGCACATACACGCACGCACACACAAACACGCAAAACCCACGTACATACACGTACGCACGCTCACGCACACACATATAAGCACGCAGGAACACACGTGCACACAAACACACGCACGCAATCACACGCACATACATGCACGCATCCACATGCTCACACACACGAACGCACGCACGCACACGCATATGTTACATTGCCAATTTATATCTAAATGTAAATTGTAAATTTACATTTAGATATAAATTTAGATGCTTGTAAATTTGAGTTATACACATTCATTCAATATTACAATAAGAATAATTTTTTTCTGAAATCACTGAAATTCGTTAATATCGATGATTTACGAAAAATTGCAGAACAAGCTAAAATTAAGGCAGGATCATATGTTAAATCATATGATATATCTTTGGATGAAGATGAAATGATGTTAAATTATTATGCTGCATTTGTTTCGTTGAAAAACCGTTCCTTAGATTAGCCTCGTTTTGAGTGAATTTCATGCGAAAAAGCATGTCTTAAGAAAGATGTTATATGTATTCAGAATTTAAGAAAGCCATTAATGGGACACATATGAAATAATTTAGTAAAGCAACTGAGTACTGAATGTAGTAATATAACTTCCAAGTCCATTTGCAAATATTGTTTGAATTTGACTTGAAGTAATAAGATGTCTACCTGATGTATAATAAATAACCTTTCTACTTATCCTTCAGCAGATATCTTGTTACAGTTGAATGATTATGAGAGATTACTAATACAACGTGCTAAAGCTTTTCAAGTTGTTCAAACCATGAGTACGGTTTTGAATAAAAATGTACCTTACAAACATTTGATTCGTAAGGTAAAAGGTAGAACTTTTCATTTACCTTTACCAATTGATTAAACGTTAAAAAAAAATTTGTCCAGATTCAGAGGTGACTAATTTAAATCACGATTGCATGTCATTGTACGAGGAATCCCAACTAAGAAAAATATTATATGGGAAGGTGTTGTTGACATAAATAAAGTTTACAAGGCTTTAGAATGGTTAGAAATTAATAATGATCATTGTAAAAATATTAAAATACCTTTAACAGCAGCGGAATTAATGAATAAAATAGCAGCAGAAAATATTGAATATCAAATTGATGAACAGCAAATAGAAGATAAAAATGTTGAATTGAATATTAAAAGCGAACAAAAAGCTATGGTAACACAAATTAGTGAAGATTTGGATATTTATAACCAAATACATTATACACCTGATGTATGCTAAAAGATCCTTCGAAACTTTATCAGCTATTGAAGGTTGAAAATCCTGTATTAGATAATTGGCACAAATACTTGGATGTTTTATATTTTCCCGATTTACACCTAACCGGAAAGTATGGACAACATGAGTCTAGACAAACAGTATTGCAAGATTACGTATTCATTCGATCAAGATTATTATCAAAACACAATAGATTCAGATTAAATCAGCAGTATATTTTCTTTCTTTTGAATGATGCTAATATCAGGCAAATTATGTCAGGTATTTATTATACGATGAAGGTTGCTAATTTACGTGAAAGATATACTGCTGGGAGATATTTACAAGAAATATCCGATGAAAATATAAATGTCAAGTTGAGTACTATATTTGCAAGACTCCGGAATACTGAACCCTATTGGCGGAAACCACAAAATGATTTGAGATGCATGATAATGCATTATGGTCTAGCTACATAGTTCCTAGCTCTGAGTCCCAGTGAATGAAAGTGGGATGACTTAGGTGAATATTTGCGTGAAATGAATCCTAATAAAGCGAAGTTATCTACATCTAAACTTATAGCTTACGATCCAGTTAGCACGTTTAGATTTATAAATATACATCTTAAGGTGAAATGGTGAGTCTACTTTACCGACAATTACAACATAAATTGTTTTCCGTTAATATTTCTAAGCTCAATGAAATATTGTAGAATCCGGCTCTTTTAGCTTTTTCTATAATTAATTACAAATTTGTTGGTTATTTTTTGTTGCTAAAAAATGATTATACGGTTAGAAATCTTCGAACTACGAAAAACTTAATTTTTGACAAAGTTCAGTTGAATACGAAATACGAGTTCGCAAAATTCTCGACACAGAAACATTTTTTGAGCATGAAAAATTGATGAAAAATTAAAGAATTCAATTTTAAATAAGCTAAAAGAGCCCGATTTTACATATTCTTGAGAAATACAACATAATTTTAATAAAACATAACTGAAAAGAGGTTATGTCATTTTAAAGTGGATTCGCTATTGATATTTCACCATAAAGCTATGATAGACTTTCTATGTTCCGCTGATAATCCTATAGGAAAAATTACACATTATTTTTGGAGATTGGAGTATCAAGGAAGAGGTATCCAGCATGTATATATGATGATTTGGGTTAAAGATTCACCTATTCTAGGAAAAGCGACAAATGAAGAAGTAGCCGATTTTATACAGAAATATATTACTTGTAAAATCCCAGATAGAAATATTTCTCCAACATTATATAAAACGCTAATGTCTAACCAAGCACATAAACACAATTCCTACTGCATGCGTACAAAAACATCTAAATCAAAAACATATAGTATATGTCGATTTGGTTTTCCAAGATCGATTACGAAAGATTTAATCATTAGAGATGTTGTTACGTCGATCGCAGGTAGAGGACAGCTAAAAAATAAAAGTAGGTTGTATGATCTTCCAAGAGAACGAGAAGAAAAATATATTAATGATTATAATCCTGTCGTAAAATTTGCATGGAAAGGAAACATGAATATACAATATATAGGAGAAGCTTTCGAATTTAATAATAATTATTTGACAAAATATGTTTCTAAAAGTGAAACCTCTAAGTCTACGCTAGCAGATATAGAGAAAAATAAATCTGTGTATTCTAAACTGTGGAATATCACTTATCGTCAATTAAATAACAGAGAATGTGGAATACTAGAAGCCGCAGACAATCTTTTAGGATTTCCATTGTATGGTACAGACTCTGATACAATAACCAGAGGGGCAGATGTTAACGAAACTCTCAACAGAAAAGTTGAGTCATATGAAGAAATTAAGGCTCTCGATGAAAACTCTACTGATATTTACTGTGCATCATTATTAGATGATTATTATGCAATTAGACCTAAGACATTGGTAGTGATGAATTTATATGAATTTGCGAAATGGTATGATGTTATTAATTATAAACCGAAAAAAGTAGACACTGAAATTTTCGAAATAAAACCAAGTATCTTTCTAAGGAAAAGATTAAAGCCTTATTTTATTAATCATTACAGATACAATATAAGCAGTGAACCAGAAAAACATTTCTTTTCCTTACTCTTTTTGTTTAAGCATTGGAGAGATCAAGCAGAACTTAGAAATGGATATGATACATTTGCAGAAGCCTTTGCAGCTGGACATATGGAGTTAAAAGAAGCAACTAAATATC
>JABFPJ010004707.1:0-13298 GCA_022817425.1 Gryon sp. ZL-2020 | reverse complement strand
GCTAAACGCACTCTATATTGTATAGCTATCGTACTTTTTTGGGCGACTAGTTGCCCCACAATAATAAAGCGGTCGCGCTGTGGGGTAACCAGTCGCCCAAAAGTGTAAAGTGGTTCGACTTAAATCTTAAGAACATAGCTTTACTTTAAATAAGACAACAGCATAACAAAACTATTTTCTGTGTAAATTTTATTTTTCTTGAATTAAAAAAAGATGCTAGGTCCAGAGAATTGAACCCGAGCCTCCTAATTACTAGCCCACCATCTTGTCTACTCGGCTATTTCCAAGTTTGATGTACAACTCGTATTAGAAAATACACTCATCACTACAACTAAAATATATAAGGGTATTTCTTAATACGAGTTGTGAATTCAAACTCGAAAATAGTCGAGTGGACAAGGTAGTGCACTACCAACTGTGAGTCTCGGATTCAATTCTCTCGACACTCGCAAACATTTTTTAAGTCAAGAAAATAGAATGTTTATTTATGTGTGGACCATATTTAAAAAATTGCTATAAAATATAATAAAAATAGTAACAAATTATTACAAAATTTACTATTATGTGTAAAACAAAATATATAACACAATATAATAATTTTTATTATATTTTATAGTATTTTTTTCAAAAATACCGGTATACAACACTTTTTCAATGAATCATAATAATTTTTGTTATTATATTTGCCTTAGTGTATATCACTCTATCCTAGAGAGATAATATGCAGGGTAAAATAAAGAAAATAAAATATTTGTTGCTGTACACTATCAATATAACATAACTTTCATTGTGTTTTAATATTTTTAACACTATTATTTTTATTAATACTACTAGAAAAACAAATTATATTTTTAATTAGTTTATTTCGCTTTTTCACGTCAAGCATCGAACTATATTTTTCCGTTTACCTATCGTAAAAGTATTACTTATCATGACAGAAAGCAATCGTGACAAGTTTGTACGACTGATTTCAGCTATGAAAAGTAGTACTTTTATGGTACATGGAAAATAGGAAAATTCTACTCTAGTACTTCAAGCTGTTAAGTCAGCTAATCGCAAACAAGTGACACGATCTAGTACGACTAAAGGTGGATTCATTGCTTTTTTGTTTTAGCGAATTTCGCATTTTTTCAGCGACTTTTCGCTAAAATAATGCGAATTTCGCGTTTTTTAAAACGAATTTCGCATTATTTTAGCGAAAAATCGCTGAAAAAATGCGAAATACGCTAAAACAAAATAGTATTTTTTGTATCAAGGGAGACGAAAACAGAAATTCGCTTCCTTGTGCGAAGTTTACAATCCGAGCCGAAGGCGAGGTTTGTAATCGCACGAGGAAGTGCGAGATTTCTGTTCGTCTCCCATGGTGCAAATGATATTTTTCATTACGAGGAAACGAAAAAAAAGCACTTTTCAAAAACCTCCTAGGAGTGAAAAGTGCGCTTTTCGTGACTGAGTAATGAAAAAGCAATGAATCCGCCTTAAAGTTGTCCTTTAAGTTCTTCATACGCAAAATTCTATTTTCCTTGTAGGTATCAAGAAAATAATATTACAAGAGTACTTTGATAACGTGAAAATGTTATTAATTGTAAATACCCAGGTGAAAATGAAAACTTAATATTATAAGTATCTCGTTAAAATTATATTAATATTTAATTTTATTTTTGTATAAAAAATAATATTAAGAAATTTAAGTTTTTTTAATCTTCTAAATATTGAGTTTTACGGAAAGCACTTCAGGCTTATAAGAATCTATAAAAAGAATCTATATTAAGTATATAATCATAACCCATCATCCGAATTAACAAATTTATTATATTGAATTCTTTTGGTACTAATTGTTTCGTAATTCTTGTTATCAGATGTCAAAAGACGTTTCTTTAATATTTTTAAATAAATAAGTAAGGGACAGTACGCTAAATTGAATAACGCAATGACCCTCATAGCCCATTGAAATCCAATGGTTCGAACCATTTCATCTCCTACGATCGGACCTGAAACGTAAAAGTTTTTGTTTTTATTTGGAAAATAGCAATTTATTTTATACTATTATATTTGAAATAACAGAAATATGTTTTAAATAAAACAAACAACAAATAATGTATTTGAAATAATAATACATAATTATTTTTATTAATCTTGTTTATATATATTATTACTTTGTTAATAAACATTGTTCAAGGTTATTATAAATTATTTTTATAGTCAAACTTTATTTAAACGCACTTTATAAAGTACTTTTTTAAAATTATTAATAATTTTTGCAATAAATAAAATTGAAAATATATTATATTAAAATAATAATGTCAAAAAAATGATTGATTAAACTTCTAAATACCTAAAGAATAGGCTAAACTAACAGCAACTTGTTGTAAAGAATAAATGGGGCCATAATTTTGATCCCGTTCAGCCATTGAAGCCAATAATGGTACCAATGCAGCGTCAGCAACGCCAATTCCCAAACCGAGACCAAAGTGTGGAATTACAAGTTGGATCATGCTTTTGGACATTGGTATTACAGTGATACTAACAGCAATAACAATCATCGACAGAATAGCGATTTTACATCGTCCATAGTGATACGCTATTATTCCAAAAAAATTTGTTCCTATAAGGTATCCCACGCTGTCAGGTATAAAGACCGTTCCCAATTGCCATTTCTAAAAAGGAAAAAAAACACATATGACATTTTGAACTAAAGAAAAACCTTCGAATAATCAAAGTTACAATTGAAATGAGATTTAGATGTTCGATCACCTTTGGATTTAAATGAGACTTTAACCAAATAGGTAGACATGGTTCGAGAATCGCCATCGGCAACGTTGAAAAGCAAATAGCGCCGGTTGCAATTATTATTCTCGTGTCTGACAGTAAATGTATCCAATTTGAATCATCCTCTTTTGTCTGTCCAAAATAATTAGCATCCGTGAATGCGCCGCGAGTACATAAAAAGGTATATTAATCCCACAAAAATACTCACTTTTGATGTCCAATGAAAATCCAAGATAAACATCTGTAAACCTGCAAATGGCGATGGAAGTTAAAAGAATGCACAAAAAAAGATTAGCCCATTTTGCATTAACCATAAATACCAATTACTGGCGAAAGGTGGACATGAGCCAAGTAGGTAAATGCGAAGCGAATTAACATTTGTAGGCCATGTGTGTCATCAGAGAAAATAATATAATTATAATGTTCATGTTTGTGACTGCATAATCAATACTATCTACGTAAATCTCATATATAATAGAGCATAGAGGAAATCAGAGTTTGTTGGTTGCATAGGTAAATCGCCGCACTGTTTGTCTTTATCAAATAAATTGCATTATCGAAAAGCATAAGTTAAGATTAATATTCAGAAATTAATTCAAAATGTGAAGTTAACCCATATACATATAATTGATTCAATCTTCCGGAGTCATTCATTTTTATTTTTATGTATTAATATTTGTTCTACATAAGTGTTAAAGATGAAAATGGATAATTTATATAAATTGTTTACTTTTAAATGAGAACCGAGTGTATGCTTTATTAATGTTGATGCCAGCATAATTGTCATGTATTCATAAAGGAATTCATTTCATTATCTTTCGATTCTGTCAAAGCGCCGCTTGAAATGTTTTGAAAACAATTATCTGGCTTAAAATAAATAACGCAAAATTAATATTAAAAAACTAAAAATAGAATACGAAAATTACAATAGAAATTAACTATGATACAGATTAATATGATCGACATTTAATAATCACATCTTTCGATGAAATACAACATTGTTGTCTATAAATTCTATTTATATTTATAAAACGAAACAAATTTCATGTAAGTGTGTCGTCGAGAAATTTGGTTGATTTTAATTTTATTCATCCTATATAAATGATATACCTATAATACTCTGGGTCTATGTCGAAATGTCAGAAAGCATTATATGTGACAACCCTCATCAGTGTTATCTGTGACGTAGCCAAAGCTTACAAATTCGTGAACTACTTTGTTATAATACTACAGGCTTTCCACGTGTACTATAAAATTTCCAAAAAAAAAAACAAAAAATATCGTTGGACTATATCCGATTCATATCACATTAAATTAAAACGAAATTTGATTCTTATCCTCTGCAGAAGCTAATTTTAATACAAGTATCAATTTATTATATATATAACTGTATACACGAGAGTAGTTTTTAACTTTGTACTAATAATAATAATTAATACGCGCGATAGTACATAAATATGTATTCTATCATTTTGTTAAATAGTTAACAAATAAAAAATATTTATTATAATCAATATATACAGGAATTTCCAGTGTAGAAATAATTCAAATGATAAATTGTTACAAATAATTCAATAACTGTTGTTTGTTTATGCGAAATAGAAAATTTGTTTCAGGTTCATAAATAATCGAAATGTATTTCCTTCTGTATTATTGCAATGCAATGCAATTGATTTCAATATAATAATCATAAATTCACTGAAATGAAATGCAATGATTAATTTTTATGGATCATTGCAGTATTTTTATATTACATGAACATAAACTTTAATGTATTATTTTCCTGTGATGTATATAAATAGGGAATCAAAAACTGTGCTTATATAATCGATTTTACTAATTCCCTTATCATGAAATAACTATTCCGAAATATAACAAGTTCAATTTTACAATACTTTTATTACTAAAAGAGGATTACATTGTTGATGAAAACATTAAAGTTGAAGTAATATCACATTTTCATTTTTTCAAATTTTACAGATTTGAAAAAATTTTATTTTTTATATAAAGATTTTTCTAATAACTGCAATAATACCAATATTGTACTATATATACTATATTTTGGTTGAATGTATACACGCAAATATGTACATTGGGTGTATCTGTATAGGGTTATTTACACAGCAGAAAAATATGGTTATCTAAACACTGCAGATCGTTAAATCAACGATCCTGGAATATAAACTCTGTGATCAACGGAACGTAAATGTATTAAACCAATTGCACTGAAGCTTTTACTTAAATCATATGTTTACCTAAGAATACATACAATTTATATTTGTCATCTATATTTCATGATTCGCATTTTTATTTCAGTTGTGTGATATTGTTTTATTAATATTCTGCATATAGATTGTGGTTCATTCCTTTGAGATTAATGGAAAATTAATTCTAATTATTGAAAGAGTCAGTAAAGATACATTAAAATTGTTTAATTTGATCTTATATTTGTTGATTTAAATAACCATTGCTATAATGTGAATTTGAATTATCCATTATTTTAGATTATTCATGTTTTCAGTATATAATAACCAAAAAATTCATGACACCAGGAATTATGATATTCCTTCTCTGCATTTATTTTACTGCATTTGAATAATAGTATTTAGTAATGAATCAATTGGCATATATTATACAGATGCGCAGGTCAATGAAAGTACTATTATATTTTGTATTCGAAAAAAAATGTTTCAGTTTGTTTTTCAGTTGCAAGACATTAGATAGTTTCAAATACAATTATTATATTATTTAATTAATTTGACTGAAATATTTAATATTTTCATATTTCTTATTAAGGCTTAAGTAAATATTTAATGTTTATTTGAAAATAAATATTAAAGTAATTGATTGTATTTTTTTTATTACTAATAATTATTGTATGTTCGAAATTTTATTACTTTTATGAAAAATTGATTTACGTTATGTATCATAAATCAAATGCATTATTTTGTTCAATTTCAAATTAGTGTTTAAAAAATATAGTCCTTTCAATTAATATCTGGTTATCTATCAGCAAAGCATTCGCTTATTCAAATATTAGTTTATTGGAAGGGTAAAGAAATGTTTATTTATGAGATAACTAAATTAATATACAGTGTAGTACAACACGTTTTACAATATACTCCTTTTTTGTATAGTAAAATAAAAATATATTAAATATACTTTTTTCCAATTTTATTAAAAACATAAGTAATAAATG
The DNA here is from genome assembly GCA_022817425.1 of Gryon sp. ZL-2020. Taxonomy (NCBI): domain Eukaryota; kingdom Metazoa; phylum Arthropoda; class Insecta; order Hymenoptera; family Scelionidae; genus Gryon; species Gryon sp. ZL-2020. Next base: position 7,330 of record JABFPJ010004707.1, on the reverse strand, counting down.
AAACCAAACAAATCAAATAAAACTTATTTTTCTAATAAATATTTTTAACAAAAATTCAATTCTTATGTTTTAACAGAGTCTTTTAATTTAAAAAATTAGAATTTTCTGAAAGTTAATTGATTGTACATTTACATTTTATAATTGAAATGAACATTTGACTCTTATATTATCACCCTTTTTATTATATTAAAATCTCAATTTTTATGTTAGAAAAAGAAAAAAAACTTTTCTGTGCTAAAATGCGAATTGGGAAAGTTACTAAAGAACACGTGTGCCATTGTAAAAATGGTGAAGAAGTTGAATCGCAATTTGCAACGAAACACGATTTCGATTGTAACTTAGTCAAGCCGGAATCAGATACGTCCACTGAATATGGAAAATGTCATTACTTAGATATATAGTGAAGATGGTATTAATCAAAGTTGTAACTTTGCATTGTATAAATTGTCCTCTCAAGATCTTGAATTCAATGTAGAATATTTTGAATCAAAGTTATCAGTTTGACTAATTGAAATATAACGTAATAATTATTAAATATGGGAAGAATATAAATTTAATGTTCATTCATTTTGAAGCAAATGAGTTTTTCCACAATGGTTTCACGGTAATGCAAAATCGATTTCGATTTAAAATCGATTAAAACATCTAAATAGATTTACCTGGTCAGTATGTGAACACAATGTTCAGAACATAGCTTCAATTATCGCGTAAATACGTATATTAATTTCCGAATACGCCATCGTTATGTGTCAATTATTACATATTAAACAAGTTTGTCATTAGCATGCGTCGTTGCAAAATTTACATACAGTAGTTTACATTCATTCGAATGCGACATAATATTTATTACATCCAAACACACACACTTTTTTCCACGGCAAAATTAATTGATTTATTGTATCATTTAAATAGTATAGCTATTAATCAATAATTCAAATTAAAAAATGCAAAAATTGCAGAATAATCAATACATTTTCAAGGCAGTATTTTTCTCTCAATCGTTGATAATAATTTATTTTGTAATATTATTGTCACATTGAAAAATTCGAATGAATAAAAAGGAAATTCGTGATATTAAAGTACACACATTTTATAATTTGTATTTTGCCTTTCATAACCATACATTAGAAAGAACATTCTGTATTCATTTTAATTTTATAATTAATTTGAATTTATTATTTTTACAAACAGATTTTAATTTTATTATTTTCCCGTGTGTAAATGTTGTATGTTTTGAAATCTTATCTCTTTAAAATTTAATATTTTGAAATAAGGGAAAATTCACTCAAAATAAATGTATATTCACTTACTTTGAGTTCAAAATCTACCGTTCATTCAAAAAGTGCAAGACTTTAAACTCCAAATAAGTGAATGTTCACTTATTTAGAGCTAATTATCACTTTTCCAAATGTAGAAAAATTAATAATACATATGATTAAAAACATATATAATACTTACTAATTAAAGCAATAGAGAAACAACAAATTAACAAAAATGGAGCAATTTTTCCCTCTAAATCATATAATATTGATCCAACTGGATATCCGAAAAGTACACCCATGGCAATGCTTCCAAGAACGAAACCCATGACTTTTGATCGCTTATCTTCCTCAGGATATTGACTTGCAACTAAAGACATCCCGGCTACTCCAATGCAGGCTGAAGATACTCCTTGTACGCTTCGAGCCAAGAACAAAACTTCATAAGTCTGTCCGAATGCAAATACTAAAGTAATAAATTGATATCAGTAAAAATCCAATCTCTTACTTTATATACATATTCAAATTATGTTGAATAATAATATTATAACATTTATATATAAAAGAAATATTTGAACAACTTTAATATTTTAGTATAACAAAAATAAAATATGTAATCAATTGACTAAGAACATTTTTACATTCTTACACATAGCTGCCAATAATAAACATAAATTTCCAAAAAATAGGGGTTTGGAATATCCTGTTATGTTAGTAAAACTTCCAATCACTGGATTAAGAACCAATTGAACAAATGCTCTTGAGCTTAACAATAATCCAACTCTGCCATTTTCGTCTTCAAGTGTTAAGTTACTGTCGATGGTACATAAATAGTCCGGTATAATGGGTACTAAAAAATGACATTAAATTTTTCAGTTTAAAATTAAGCAGTTTCGATAAGCAGAAGGAGGTTTACATCATGTACATTAGAATCAGATGTATCGTATCAAATTCTATTTCTTTCGAAACATAAAAAAAACATCTTTTACAAAAACACATTCGATTTTATCTTTAGTTTTATAATCTGAGCTTTCGGAAAGCTTCTCACACTCTTGTGTCCCCTTGTAATAAAAAATATGGAATAACAATTTTTTATGATAGTTTTTTTCGGCTTTGTTTATCATACATTACAACTATATGAATAAGTGAAAAATATGATATATTGATGTAACAATATCAGAAATATTGTAATAAACGCTTGAATGGCAGATTTTTATCTTGTTTCACACGGGGCCAAAAAATACCATTAACCCAAAAAAATTGATCATTAAGTTAATGTTGACAACTCAATATAAAGCACATTTGATTGGATCAATTTTGACTTAATAATAACCTCCAAAATATTGATACAATTAAGCTTAACCATTGGTTCTATGGTAAGTCGAAATTGTATCTATTGTGAGTGAACCTATTATGTGTTTCAGTATAGACCGCCGATCTGTATTCACTATTACTTCAAAAAAGTTTTCTTTTTAATTCAACAATATGTATTCTTATATTGGCAGACTATTAAGTTAATATGAAGTATGCTTAGATTAATATTTTTTTCATATTGGATCAATAAAAGACAGTCTATATTGTTGGGTTAATGATATTTTTTGGCCCCGTGCAATAAAGATACGAGCTGTAAATCAAAAGCGCCACTGACCTTTGTTTGAGAGGTTATCACAGGCGCCAAATGAGTATATGTCAAAAGCGCCTGTGATGAATGAGTATATGTCAAAATAGTATGTATTAAAAGCGCCATTTAATTTTGTTGTTAATATTTTATTTAAAGTCATGTAAACAATAAACAAAACTCGAATACTAAAAATAAACAAAAATTATATTTTTAGTATTCGAGTTTTTAATTATAATATAAATAACAGTAACATTCATAGATATAAAATTGCTCTTACAAAACATTAACTCACGTTTGCATTTGTATAAAAAACAATAAAATGGTGCTAAATTAAATTAAAACTAGTAATGCAGTATTGATACTGGCAATGCAGTCACTTTATTAAATTTTCGTTTATTAAATTATATACCAATTTGGAAATGAATTATGAAATGTTTTATAAGAAATTGTAAAGTCATACTCTAAAGAACAAATAAGCTTAATAAATAAATTATGCAATGTTAATTGTAATAAAGAAATAAATGAATATTTTTTTGGCGCTTTCGATAAATACCGAAGATACGAAATGTAAATTTGAAAACATAATTTTACGTTTGAAAATTTGTTAATATAAATAAATAAGCTAAGTAAGAATTACTTTCTGTATTGCTTATCTAATATCATAAATATTGAAAAACTAAAATTGATTTAACTTGAAATATGTAATATTCCTTTTATTTATTTTGGATTACACTTTTGATGTCACATTCCATCATACTGAATGGAAAAATTACTTGTACAATTTCTTTGCATGATCCCTTAGTGAAACGAATTTAAAATGAAAGATATCGTATTCAGTTTTAGGTCCAGCTGTGAAAGAAGTTATTTGATTTACACAACAAATGAAGCAACGAAGAAAAATACAACTTAATTATAAAATAAAAATGATTATATTTAAATTTATTTATACATTCAAATTAATATTAATATATAATTAATATTAATATATTATTATATTAAAATTAATGTATAAATTAATTTAAGAAGCTGTAAACTGTAGTATAAGAATTTTTACCACAATTTTGTAAAGAATTTCGATGTAATCAAGTCAAAGTAAAATATATGAATACGTTATACATTTAAATAAATAAAAAATTGATTTTTAAATTATACTTATAATTTTACTTATTAATAGCTCAGTAAGACAGAATAATGAATAAAACCGTTATGCATTTACTATAATTTTTGATTATGAATTTAAAGTACAATTTGGTAAATTTATTATAAAATTGGATAATTTAGAAGGAAAAACATTACCAATAAACTAAATTACATATTTTATTCACATTATTAACTAATTTATATTCATATGCATTATAATGTGAATACGAAATATTGTAATTTAACTCAATTGCCTACCAGTGTGCTGCTGAGAAACTTACCAACTACAGTTACTAGTACATTATCCAAAAACAAGCTGAAGTAAACAATAATAACTAGCAAGGTATGTCGATTTTGCGCATTTTCCAACTCTTCATTCATTACGGAATTTCTTATGCAGTACACAAAATCGTACCAAACTTTAGTATATAAAAAAGTATTGGAATCGAAATAATATTTGCACGCTTTGGTGGACGGTATTAACAATTAATTATGATTTTTAAAAGTAATTAAAAGGGAAAAAATGGTCACGATACTACGTATCTAATGAAGATGGCAGCATTACAATTACATTGCCAAAAAACTATCACAGATATAAACTTTATCACACAGAATTCAGTTACTGATGGCAGGTTGATGAGTTTTCTGTCTTTTATAGGTTTTATTTTGAAATTCGCACATGCGCCACGAACTGGGGTACTATCGCATTTCACGAATGCCTGAGCTTTTCAATTTTCTTAGAAACGTATTTGGCTTATGTGCACCTAAAGAACTCAGTCACCCTGTAAAGTGTTTACTGCGGCTGAACGTAATGGTGACTCCTCGACTATCGATATTCATAAGAATTTAATGCGATCGAATTTATTTTATAATTTTGAGAAACTGTCGAATAATGTAATTGATAGACATTGAAAATAATCGTTGGATAAAATCAGTCGTTTACTGTCGAATGGTTTTGACGGGAAGACAAAAAGAATGTATATACAAGAAACGACAAAATATGAGAATACTTCGATTAAAATTTAAAATTGATTTATTTCGTACAAACTGTAAAATCATTTACAGTATTCTTATTTAATTGTCAATTGTCGTTTTGTTCAGTTCAACGAGCGACACTGTAAAAATGGGTTTTGATTTATTTTCTTAAATTCAGTAAAATATTTTTACATTCAGTATAAAATTTTCTTAAATTAAGTTTAAATTGTCTTAATTAAGAACATTTTACACTGAATTTCAGAATATTTTATACTGAATTTAAGAAAATGGGACAATCATTTTTTACAGTGGATAGAAGAAGAAAAGCATTTCTCTCTGACTCTTCCCGAGGCAGAATTTTATATTCTCCGAACAATCTGCATTATATATGCATTTCATTATATAAAATAAATGAAAATTGAACAAAAGTGAGAATATTTTCATATGATTCTCAGTATAATTTATTAAGTGTGACAAAATTCAAAATATTAAATTTAATTTAAAAAATAAGTCTTTTTGTGCTTACGTTTTTTAAAATTAAAATTGTGAAAATTGATAATACATTTTCAGATATTTATAATTACTTTTCAATTTCATACATTCTTCAAAAGTTTTCAAATTGAATGAAATTCGTTAATAAAATTTTAATCTTTCATTTTCAAATTCCGAAATGCAAACTTACGTAAAAATTGGCATTACTTTCAGATAATAATTAAGCAATCAAATCAAAGTCTCAACTATAATTTTATTTCCATATAAAATCTCAGTAAATGTGCTATAATTTGTACAAGTTTATATTTTATTGCCAACCAATATATGTCACATAATCGAGCCAGTAAGTACTTTCAAAAGGTAATAATTTAAGAATCATAACTTATGTGGTAAAGTTAATCTAAATTTAACTTTATTTTTAGATTAATAAAGCTATTAATAAATTGTTTAAATATATATTTCAAGCTACTTCATTTAATATAATTTGTTAGAATGTTATATTGTTACTATTTCTATAATTTATTTAAATATATTTGTACTTGTATTTTGGACAATACATAATATCTCACAAGAACACTTTTCAACAAAAAAGTTTGAACTCCAAATTTTCTACTTTTAGAAGAAAATAAAAAGGGGCTCTAAACATATATAAAGATAAAAGAAAAATCACTTTTCTCTTGTTTATGTTCCACGTTTATATGTTTAACATCCTTTTTTATTTTCATCACCAAAAGCATAACAAATTTATAATAAGATATATATTTTTCTTCAAAGTGAAACCAACAAAATACAAACAATGTCCGAAATTGAATATTTTATTGTTTGAAGTCTGAACTTTAAAACTCACTTTAATCAACAAATTTACTTAATAAAATGCTGCCTCAGGGTGGAACAAAAGTTAAAAACTTTCTTGTCCGTTGTTTTGAACTCTTAATCGGAGGTTTGAGTAAAGTGCGATAATTCAGACGAGTTTCAAAATTTAGTAGTTCTGCTGATGGTCTCTTCATATTCGTCCTCCTCGCGTATCGTTGAATCGACATACTCCAATTTCGGACTGGAGCAGCGAGAAGGATAATTTTCGTTTGGTCCACGACGAGTAGGCGAAAGCCGTCTGTCCTCTACGTATATATCCGTCTCTATACAGTCTTTTTCTCGGAGTATTAATTTTGGTTTTCGCGGTTGCCTTTGCGTACGATTTCCATTTGGATCGCCACTATTTAACTGAGTTTTATATCCCTGCATCAAAAATTGCATAATTACTCTTTTCTTTCTCAAGCTCACTTTGCATTAATGTATATTATCATTAATGCTGTTTCACACTCAAACTACTTATGTTAATGTGTCTTATGTATCTGTTTGTTTTATTTTTTGGTTGTATTTTATTTTTTGTATGTTTTGTCTGATATCTTTTTAATGCTAAAACCACTCGCTAATAAAAGCTTTTAATTACAAAGTAGGGAACTGTACGACTTGTTATATGACGCATCAACATTAGTATTCTAGGGGCATGATATAAATAATAAATTAACATAAAACGTGTTTACAATTTTTATTAATAAAACAAAAATGTTCAACTATATGTAACATTTGTACAGTTTTTCAATAAAATTCGTACAGTTGCAACAAATTTTACGATTTTTTATGAGTTCCTCAACTATTTTATTCATAAAGTAAAACTAAAGTAACATGAAAAAAATTAATGTTTATATGGCATTGCACAGAAAATAGTTTTGGAAAGTCGTTGTCTCATGCGATAGACCTGCTTTACCAAATCGACGTAAAGCTAAACGCACTCTATATTGTATAGCGATCGTACTTTTTTGGGCGACTAGTTGCCCCACAA
>JABFPJ010004706.1:0-13301 GCA_022817425.1 Gryon sp. ZL-2020 | reverse complement strand
TGCCGTTGCCCTGGTTGCCCGCTGTCTGAGGTCGCGGGTGTGAGTCGTCGACGGCGGCCGAGAAGGAGTCGGCGCCGGCAGCGTGAAGCCCCTGGGACTGCTACTTCAACCCAGTAGCCCCAGGTACGGCCCGTCAGGATTCCGCGGATTGTCCTCTCAACCGGTGGTCGAAAGGTTTCGGAGGGGGCATTTGTAAGTCTGCGCGGTGGAACACGGTCCACCGCGTGACAACATATATTGGGAGTGTACAAAATAATTATACATAATTTGAAACAATTATACAGTAGGGTTTCTAACAAAGTGACTATAGAATTTGCTTAATTTTTCCATAAGATTAATTTAAATTCTGGTTAAAATCATAAAAACTTTAATATTTTTTTCGCAAACCATACTGTGAAAATTTATTAATTTTTATTATTATACAATTTTCAAGTTAATTTCAAGTTATTATTTCAAGTTATGTTTTTTCAGCTATCAAAACAACCTCTTTATATAATATTTAAATTGTATTTATCCTTATTTTTAAATGATTTGAATTGATTATTTATATGTTAATCACATGAGGGAAGGGGGATCTAAAAACCTGTAGAAAGTGATTACACTAAGAAAACTCACAGAGTAAAATTGATTAGCATTCTAATAAAACTGGGATACTCTTGCTCAGATTTTAAATAATATAATTTATTTTATCTCTTTCATTAACATCTATACTAAATTTATTAGGCAGAATCATAAATTTAGTATAGATGTTAATTAAAAAGATAAAATAAATTATATGAGTTTTCTTAGTGTATATTACATTATTAATGGACAGCTACAGAGATGATTAGAACCAGGTTGCTTGTGATAGCATATAATTAATTTACCGCTAATTTTATATTTAATTTTAAAATATATATTTTTTTCTATCAGTTCAAATAAAAATATCATTGTTGAATGAAAGGTATATAAAAATGGTAATAGCTAATGGTAAAAATGATGTCAGAGGCATCGCGCCTGGAGGGCGCGATCATTCATCTAGTTCAGTAAAATTAATAAAATTAACAAAACTAAGGTCATTAGCAAAATAACAAAAATAAGAGAATAACTAAGAAAACTAAGGAAATGTAATCTAATATTTTTTTATAAAATATTAAATTAAATGACAAAGGTTAAGTCACTTATTTATATAAGTATGTTACAGAAAATGTCGGGAAATGTTTCATAATTAATCAGAAATTAGCACATTTTGCAAAATTAACAAAAAAATTAAACAATTTCAAAATGTTTATATGTTTAAATTTTCAAAATTCATTTATCTTCAAATATAATTATGAAACTTTGTAATGTAATTTAATATTTTAAAACAAAAAATTATACCTAAATAAAGAAATGTTATTTTGTTTAAAATGATACAATTTGTAAATTTTGAACATTGTGGATTATTTACAAATTAAAAGAATTTTATTTCATATGTTCTAATTCAAATTTAAAGACATAACAAAACCGTTAAATGTTTCCAATTTTTAGAATTTGCTAATTTTAAAATTGGAAAACAATTGGCTAACAATTTAAACATTAAAAAATGTGATAATTTTAAACATTTTACGAATTCGATTATTTAACAATTTTGTAATATTAAAAATATGAAAATTTGAACACTTTAAACATGTTAAACAATTTATAATGTCAACCATTTAAAAATTTTGAAATTTGATAATTTGAACTAACATTTTGAATTACCAAGTGTAACATTTCGAAAAAAAATATTACATTACGCAATTTTTTAGTTTTCTTAATGACTTCGATTTTCTTAGTCTTATTAGTTTTGTTAATTCTGTCAATGTTCTTAGTTTTGCTAATTTCGTTAGTTTGTTTAATCTTGTTATTTTTCTTAATTTTATAAGTTTTCTTGATTTTCTAACATTTGTTAACTTTCTTCGTTTACTTAGTTTTTAAAATTTTTCTCTTCTTTTTGTTAGTTTTAGTGATATCTTTTTTGATTTTATTCAATTTACTGAATTTGGCTAATTTTCTTAAAATCATTATTTTTGTTATTTATCTCGACTTCTTTGGTTTTTCAGTTATGTTGCTTTTTTGAGTTTTTTTTTCATATCTTTTTTCCTTATTTTTTGGTTGTGTCATTTTTCTTCATTTTGTTCAATGTACTACATTTTCTGCATTATGTTAGTTTACACTTAATTTTATTAGTTTTCTTAATTTTCATTTATCAATAATTTTCTAAATTTTTTTATTTTACTTCTTTCTGTCAGTTTTCTCATTTTATTTACTTCTCGCAGCTTACTTAAACTGCGTTTTAAGGTTATTCTTTTTTTTATTTAACTTACTTTTATTACATTTTAATTTATTTTGTTAATTGTTTCATTTTCGTTAGTTCGCTTAATGTTAACTTTCAATTAGTTTTTGTACTTCTCTTAATTTAGTTAGTTTTGTTATTTTTCCTAATTTCATTAAATGTCTCACTTTTCTCAGCTTTTTTAATTTTATTTCATAATTATTTTTTTATTGTAGATATTTTTTTTAGTCTTTTCATTGTAATTAGTTTTATTAGTTTTCCTAGTTTTTTCATTGTAATTAGCTTTGTCAGTTATCTTATTTATCACATTTTCAAAATGTTTCAATTTTCTTAAGAGGATGTCAAATACCGACATTACCGACATTGCAGATTTCTAAATTAAAATTATTTGGAGCACATTTAATTTATTTCAAAGTAACTCGTCAATTTTCTCACTTTTTTTACATAACTTTATCAAAGAAATATTTCATTTTGATTCAATTTAAACGAGTAAAATTACAAGCCGTTTTCGAAGTGAGAAAAAAACGAATTGTAATTTTTTGTTTAAACGTGTTAATTTTAATCAAGAGTTTTTATATTAAAATAATCTCCCATTTACAAAGAATTGTTGGGTAGTTTGTATTTATTAAAATAATATATAATCGAATTTTTATTACAAAAGACACTAACTCCGTGGCAGCAGAACTGTGACATCCTCTTAAGTTTTGCAAATTGAGCCAATTTCTAAATAATTACGAAAAGTTTTCAGAAATTTTATGTAGCATATTTATATTAGTATATTTTGCAAGGAAATTCTTGTCTTTTGCGGTTACAAACCTCGCCTTTGGCTAGGCTTGTAAACTAAGCTCGGGAAAATAAATTTCCGTTTTCATCTACCATAGTGCAAACGATATTTTTCGTAATATAGGGAACAGAAAATGTAGTTTATTGAAAACTCCCTAGGGAGAGAAAGTGCGTTTTTTGTTCACGTGTGACGAAAACATAATTGATGTAGAGCGTTGTTTTGAGCACCATTATCGACGGTATTTTGTTGGGAATTGTTGTTGACGATGCTAGCAGCAGTCGGCGCGGCCCACGGTGCCGCTCATCTTTGCGCGTCCCACCGCTGTCGCTTGTTCTGATTACTAGAGGTTATGATCATTGGACGGACCGCACCTCCATGTGATTCCAAGTTGTATATATAATATAATCGCATTTCTCTTATTCTATTTATATTTTTTGTTGTTGTTGTAAATCCCTTTGGTTCGTAAAGAAATATCGAAGAAAAATAACGAAATAATAATAAAATATTAATTAATACATATATGATAAATAGGAAATATATGCATAGAGATATATGAGAAGAGACGAATTTGGAGCAATGACGTAGTCACCAGTTGCGGACATCCGTCTTCCATTTTGCCATACTTCCGAAGATTCGAAAAAGTAACATTTGTAAAAGTAACAAGTTCCACACGATGAAGCTTGCAAGAATGACATCCCTGGTCCATTACTGGTTCTTATTCTGTAATTGAATAAAGAAGCGCTATCGCGAGAGGATGTATTCAGTGCGTCAGGTCATTAGGGCAATATCCAATATGAAAAAGCTCATTCATTCTGCAGACGGGACAGTATTGAACAACAAAGGGTCTAGATTCACAATTTAATCACATCTTTGCCAGTATATATGCAACGACTGTTGGTCTTAGTATTCCGAACATTCACGGTTGTAGCAGTGAACAGCGTTAGAGCTCACATGGGGATGTCGAGCGAAGCTTTAGCAGTTTCGGTGGCACCATCACTCTTTCCAAGTTGCTTTAGCGATTGCAAAACCGCCAGAATGGAAGAAGTTCTTAGGTTGAAGGTTACACCGAGGGTTATAAAGTTCATAATAAATAATTTTGGCGAATCAAATTTATTTGGTCGAAAGAACTACGATTTTTATGCACGCATCACTGGACGGATATTAAAAGTCGAAAAAGACTGGATATTCAGTTTCCGTTATCCGCCGGATTTCAGTTTCCGTTATGTTCGTATCTCCAATGTTCCATCAAGTGGAGTCACAATCAATGCCAGCGTTAATTCACATACCGGGGCCACTTGAACTCGCCACCTCCTTCGAATTGATACCAGAAAATATTCTGCTTTAGACTTACAATCGAGTTAGTCTCTCGATTTTATTTTCTCTCGAAAGGGAATGGCTTCTTTCAGGTAAAGATTCAGGCTTCTAGTCGGTCGGCCAACAAGGGTATTCACCATTCGAGAAACGCTGAAATGACATTAACCGAGATTAGAGCGGTTAATTTTTACACTGAGAGCACGAAGAGTCAGAGCTATTTGCCTCAGGTTCACAAAAGACAAACAGCTTGTATGAGAACCAGATCGCAATAGTTTCCCGATTAAAAAAAAATAATGATCAATTTTTTTATGCAAAATCCAAATTAAATTTTGATCCTTTAAATTGGACTACATTTGATCTTTTTTCGATACATATTTGAACAATTTGTAATTCAAAAGACGAATAGAACTTATTAATATGAAATTATGATAAAATAATAATAAATATATGATATATATTATATCATAAATACAAAATTCATTTTTATAAATATATATATATTAGATATAAAATTGATCACATATTGATCAGTAATTTATTATTAATATTATATCATAATATTTTTATTAATACTAAATAAATATTATATTCATGATGTAACACTGATCGCAGAGATGGGCAAGTTCATTACTCCATTAAACCATTATTTAATAATTATTAAAAATAATGAAATCAAGCAGTTACAAATTGCGTATTTATCTTATAAAAAAGACTGTCTTCAATTAAAAATACAGGTACCATAGTTATTATTGGTAAAAGAAAAGTGAAAAATATGCATTTGAATGCAGAAAGTAATTGAAAAGTAATTGATAAATTCAAACTTAGCAAAAGTAAGATCATAAATAGAATTATTTAGTTATTCGATTCTACAACTTGCTAAATAACAAACAAGTTTTCAATTATTTTTACAATTTATAATATTTTTATAATTTTGAAGATTTATTTTAAGTAATTGACTAATTATTTTTGCCTATCTTTGATTGATATATTAATCACTATTTTATCATAATGTTATTGTTATGAATTTTAATGGTCCTTTGAATAAAAAATCGATCAAATATTTATCGAAAAAGGATCAGATGTAGCCCAATTTAAAAGATCAAAATTTGATCCAAATTTAATTTGCATTTTTTATAAAAACTTGATCATTTTTTTATTCTGGGCTTAACGCCAGTTGCAGAAAAACTCGCAGAGACAGTGACCCAATGACGATACACATTTTATGTGGATCTGACAGAGCTTTTTCTGAAAATATCTCAATTGGACTGGGTGCAAGTGCCGAATCTGTGAAGCGTGCAAGTTTACAGCAAACTTCGTCACGCGAAATATCACGTTTGCACCGCAGTTTCTCACGTCGTAATAAGGAAAATGGCATGAAGCAACGATCATCCGAGGCGTGTGAGTCTCGATCATTGGAAACAAATTGTTCAGCCCATCAGTCCACAAGATTGCACTATTCAACTAGAAATAATGATTCAATTATAATTCAATTCATTAATTTAATTAATGAATTAATTTATTTGGAAAAAATTAAATATTTTTAATTCGGAAAAAAACTTATTTATATAATCTAGTATTATATAAACAAATAATTGTATATAATTAAACATTTAATAATCATACACATGTATAGAAATTGAATGATTTGTTCTTTTTAACTGTGTTTTTTTAACTAAACTTAAATACTTAAATCTTGACTAACATTCTATAAATAATTGCAATAAGTTACTGGCTTTATATATAGATAAGATAATTAAACTACTTCACTAAAATAATGATTTTATTAACAACAAATTTCACGATGCATATAAATATTTGACAAACTTTGATTATGTGTGCAATACATAAGAAAAAAAGAACAGGAAAGAAAGAAAGAAAATAATAAATAATTGATGTCATAACCTCGAAATGTAACTCCCTTCTGCCTTTTCTTAGTACATTGTTTTTATCTGATTCGTCTTCTTCTTCTATTTAATGGCTCCGGACAGGTTAGTCACATATGGCCATATCTGATTCGTCTTTTTATCTCGATTATTTTATCTTATTTATCTATCCATCCTCAAAAAGCAAGGCTCTCTCTGAAGTTTCAGTTGTTTATATTTCATAAAACGCAGTGAAGTTGGCACCGAGTTATTAGTTTAAATATAATAATTCAATTACCTCGAAATTCAGCATTCAATATTTGTTTCTTAAATTGTATTTTAATGTAAATTTAAATAATTATTTAAATTTACTTATATTAAAAATTTAAAGGAAAATATCAAAATAAAATGTATATTAATAAAATTACATTTTGTACATAGACATTTACTAAAATTCAAAATTAAATCACTAGTTTAGTAAAATAAAATTGTACATGTATATATAACACATTTTTCATAATTTACTTTTTCTTTGAAACATTTCTTATTATTGTCTTCCAATAGCTAGAAAAAGATACTAAACATATAAATCCAGAAATGTCTTGTTTTTCTTTGTTGCACACGTATATATGTTTAGTTTATAGTGTGTCCTCATTGTTTATTTTCAATCATGAATTTAGCTTTTTCAGTTTTTTTTTTTTAGTTTATTTTTCCCCAAGAATAAAAAGTAACCGCCAACCAAGATATAAAAGTCACAGGATAAAAAGATAGTCAAAAAGAAATTGCAGCGGCAGTTCATCTGGAATAGGTAAAAACGGTTAGAATTATCTTTTTGTTTTTAAAAGTATTTTCTTCTCGAAAGAAACAATAATAAGACTATATTGTTTGAATTGTTTAAAATATATTGTTTCTTAGTTCTTGTAAAATTATTGTTTGTATTATTTCAAATTAATAAAACTTGTTATAAATTTATTTAAAAAATAAAAACAAAAATTTATATGAAATAATATATACAACAAAAAGTATGTATGATATAATTTTATTAAAACATAATATATTTCATTCTAGCTGTTGATAAATAAATTTAAGAATGTACCATTTAATACTTTGGACAGAAACTCGCGAAACAAGTGTTTTGGCGGAGGAGGATATTCGAATTCGAAAGAAATTTGTTCAAGGTCGATGGGGTGACAAATGGTACCCCATTATTTCTTTAAGGACAAATGGTAAGTAATATTAATTAGAGATATTTGATATATAATTATTCTATTATCATTCTTATATAATTATTGATATATGTGTTGCCGTTGAAAGCATTTTAAATAACAATATATAATTTAATGTTAGGATTTAATAAAAATAAGAATTATACTCCCAATATATATATATGTATTTTTATATATGTATCAAATTATAATTATTACTAAACGTTTAAATAAAATTTTCAACGTTAGTAAAGTAAATGCTTCTTATGCAGTACTTTTCGTTTTTTATATTTATGATTTTAATACTTATGATGACTATGGATTATAGAGATTAAATTGTATATTTTAAAATGATTAATTATAAATATATTTGTAAATAAATAATAATAACAATAATCAAAAAGTGTTTCATGTAAGTGCACTAAAAGTGCACCAAATGTGAATTTTAAAAAATAAGATTCGAAATTTACATGATTTTCTTGCAAATTATTATAATTATTTAATTACTTCATTTGCTATTTTGTTTTTGTAAAGCATTTTGTTTAACTATTTTTATTATAATTTATAATTTTAATATAATACTAACTATCAGCTGTCATAGTATTATATCGCCAGCATTTTTTTCTTCTGCTTTTTTTTTACTTTTTTGACAGAGTCAACGCAATATCATGCTGATTTTACTTTAAACTGCTTTTCCTATGTTGCAATGTAATTATTGTAATTTTATAATTATTGTAGTTTTATCTATTTATGTAAGTGATACGAATTTTTTCAGAAAACAAGAACGTTTTGGATCTGTTGGAAGTCGACAGCAATGGGAAAATCCTTCCACCTATCGTTCCCGAAAATACGCCAACATTGAAGCGTAGAAGAGCTATGATTAATAAAAAAAATGCAATCAATGAAATCAGTTCAAAATGGCAAATGGATAATGATATATTAAATAGAAAAAGCCTTTATGATACATTTGGTAAGTTCAAGAAAATTGATATATGTTTAAGTTGATATGTTTACAACAATATATGATATCATTTCAAGATAGATAGGTAGATTAATAAGCAGATAGATAAATTGAAAGACAGATATATACGTAAATAGATAGATAGTTTTGTCATAGATATGTTTGATAGATATTTAGGCTTGTCAAAATGGAGGTTCGAATATGTTCGAACATACTGAAATATATTTCTTCAGTATGTTCTTTTTCTGTTTCAGTAACGTTACTCAGTAATTTTATTTACATAATATTTAAGGGTTACGATGATTTAAATCATTTGGATGTTTTTAAATAATCAATGATTTTAATGGAAAGGTATTTCACATGCAAAAACTCGAAAAAAACTTCGGGAAGACTGTGACGAAAACGTCAGCGACGGCGAATGACAAATTCGCGGTGGTCACGGAGTCATCGGCGCGCGTTGCTTTAAGGCGACCGGGATCTCCGTTTGGATCTCGGTGATCTACTATGTGAAGTGCAGAAAAAGGGATATTTGGATTTATATATTTGTTGTTCAGGGACATTTCAGTTACAGTAATGAATAACTTAAATTGATTTCTTAAATCTTCACAGTTATTTCACAGTTTATTCTACTTACTTTTATAACTTTTTCTGATTTTCGTTAATTTTTTTAATTATTTGACTTTTCTTAGTTTGTCAACAAAAATTTTTTTTATTAATATTTTTAGTTATCTCATTTTAAATAGTCTTAATGACCTTCTGAATTTTCTTAGTCTATACATAATTTTATGAGTTTTCTTATTTTTCTTTTGTTAATTGATTTTCTCATTTTTTTTTGTTTTAGTTATTTTTGTTTGTTATTTAGTTATTTTTTGTATTATTTTAGTTTTTTTAATATTCTTATTTTTCTTAGTTTTCTCATTCTAAATTGAAAAAACTAAGAAAACTAAGAAGTTCAAGAAAACTAATAAAACTAATTAAAATGAGAAAGTTAATAAATAATAAATAATAAATTAAGTAATAAATTTAATCATAATAAAAATATTAAAAAAATTAATTAATCAATTTATACGATTTGATAACGTAATGATTAGGACAATTACAAAATGTTTATATTAAAAATTTTTTTTATTTATTTTTTTTACTTTCTTATTTTAATTTTCTTATTTTTCTTAGTTAGTTTTATCAGTATTTAAGCTAATTTGTAAATATTCCTAATTATATTAATTGTCTCACTTTTCTTAGCTTTCTTAAATTTCTTTTTTAATTTTTTTATTGTAAATGTTTGTTTTAGTTTTCTTATTTGAATTACTTTTATTAGTTTTCTTAATCTTCTTAGTCTTCTTATTTTTTTATTTGGATTAGATTTATTAATTGTTTTATTTAACTTATTTTTGTTAATTTTTCCACTTCCAATTAGTTTTTTAGTTCTCTTATTTAAAGTAATTTTGTTAAATCCCCTAAATTTATGAAATATCATATTTTAAAGAGATATGTCTTTATTTAATTATAAATGCTTTTCTTTTTAAATATTAATTTAAATTACAAAGTTCCAAATTATTTTGAAATTTAAGCAAATTGAAAATATAAACATTTTTAAATTGTCCAAATTATTACATTTTCAACATGTTTAAATATGTTAATTAGATTTTTATAATTTATATATTGTAATATTATTATTGTAATTAGTTTTCTTAAACTTCTTGGTTTTTCCATATTAAGTATATTGGCTCGCGGAAAAAGTACAGGGAATTAGTTGAAATTTAACCAGAATATATTTTAAATAAACATTATATTTTCTGTATTTTTGCAGACTTTTCAACCGTATTATTTATAAAATAAAGCATTTAAAAATTTCAATTATTCATAAGAGAGTGCTGACAGAAAAGGTTATGTTTTTGTTTATATGTTGGCGCTACTCTAACTCATACATGACGATAAGAATCTGGATAAAAATGAGACAATTGTATGTTTAATTCAATCGGTTCTGGCCAAACTTAAATAGAATCCTTGCACTTTCGTTCTCACTAGCCAATATCCTTAATTAGCTTTGTTAATTGTCTTATTTAAAAAAAATAATAATAAGAAAACTCATTAAAAAAATTATGAAAAACTAACAAAAAAAAGTTCTTTTTTTTCTAAAAAATATTTTTTTTTATGATTTTGTATAAAAAACTTATTTTTAGATTAAATGTAAATATAGCGAAAAAAAGGATCTGTTAAAAGGGAACTTTTAATATATTAAGCACATTGCAGTTTGAACTTCTCGAAAGTTCAAACTTTTGATGCTTCAATAAACATTTTTGAGTCCGTTTTTACAAGCCTAATAAATATACACACAAAGAAATTTGACTTTATTATTTTATATTATGGTGTTTATATTTTACAATACTATATTTCACTATTGGGATATACTTAAAGTGTACTTAGTTTTAAACTACGGTATTGTCATTTTTATTTTAAATATGAATTTAAAAAAATGTTTTAATAAAAAAATATTATTTATTATTGCTTTATTATTTTTATTTAATTGTGGAAATTAGTCATTTTATTTTTATATTATTGATATAATGACACAAACAATTTCTATTGAATTCGAATAGTATATTTTGCACCAAGGGAAATGAAAACGGAAATTCATTTTCCCGAGCGGAGTTTACAAGCCGAGACGAAGGCGAGGTTTGTAACCGTTCATCTCCCATGATGCAAACGATATTCTTCGTCACAAGGGAACAAAAAATATAGTTATTCGAAAACTCCCTAGGGAGAGAAACTGCATTTTTTGTTCACGTGTGACTAAAAGTAATTATATGTATACACAACAAAGTTTTTGAAGTTGAAATTAACATATATATCCCAGCATTACAATACTTTCTTGTAAACTTAATAAGAACATTTCTTTTAGTGTGTAGATAGATATTTTTTAGAGTGGGAAAAAAAGTTAATTATCGAAAAATGTGTTTTCGACCTAATTAGTTTTATTATCTTTCAACTGATATTTAAGTGGTCCAATATTTTTTTGAAAATATTAAATTTGTTTACCGTACTTTTATACATACAAAATAATTTTTTAATTTTATACATAAAAATAATATGTTTTAGAAACAATTGCAACATCAGAAAGTTCAGGCTCGCTTTCCCAAAAATCAGATACGGCAAAAGGTAATTGAAAGATTACAGTACTGTAGACTGCAGCTATGCACCGAGGGAATTATTTTAGAAAAAACAATTTTTCTGTAAAATATGATTCCTATAGCTTACGATGTTTTTGTTGTACTGGTAATTTCAATACAAATAATTTCTGTCCATGTGTTCTTTTATATTGCTTTTCTGTTTATATATTTTTAATGTTTTTATATATTTTCTGTTTATATATTTTTTTATATAACAATTAAATTATTCCAGTTTGAAATATTTATTGGCCCTGAAAATGGCCTTTGATTTGTATATTGATCATGAGATTTACTTGGAGCTTATATACTTGGTCACAGATGTGATCACAAAACTGTTCCTGATACTCATGGCTTTGTCTGAAATTCAAGTATGAGGATAGGGTTGTTTCAATACCTTGTAGATGTAGACAGCATAGTTTGCCTTCCCCTGACGCCTCTTTTTGGTCGTGCCATTGATCGTCCCATAGACCGTGCTATAGATCTTCCCATAGATCGTTTTATAAAGCGAAATATAGTTCGTGTTATATAGCGAACTATCCCACAGGGAGGAAAATATATTCTAAAAATATATATAAAAATATATTTTTGACACTAAGAATATTAATCCAGCAGAAATTTAGACAAAAATATTTATTTTGGATATATTCCAAAAATATATATAAAAACATAACGAAGAAATATATATTAAATATATCTAAAATACATGAATCATATATTTAATGAATATATTTCCAATATTTATTAAAAATATAAAATAAAAAAATATTTAATATATATTTAAAATATATTTGTATATAAAATTAATATTTTTTATATATAAAAATATGCAAAAATATCATACTTAAATATGTATTTCACGTATATATTTTTCGTCCATGAGTGTTAAAATGCGAACGATATCTTGTAATTTAGTCATTTATCGCAAAACCTGTGGAAAGAACTGTGGCATGAGCTGTGGCCTGAGCTGTGACATGACCTATGGCACAACTTGTGGCATGATCTATGGCTCCACCAATGGCTACTGTCAGACCAATGCACTCTTAGAAATGATCTATTTACAGTAAAAAAAATATTGTAACTACCAATCATTTGTAAGTTAAAAGATGATCTTTATAATAAAATTAATAATTTCCTAACAAAAATTATTTAATTTCGTAAGCAAACATAAGAATTTTTCACAAAATGTATATTCTTTTCTTCTTGAAATTATATCTTTTAATTTCAAAAAGATTATTTTAAAATCTATGATCGGCGAAGCTGAAGTCGATAATGTCGGTGGCTAGTGTCAGATTAGGTTGGATCGCTTTTCATGCTACGACGGTTTTCTTTTTTGGAGAAAATTTTGTTTCAAAATTGTATATCAAAGTTAATGAGTTCTTTAACAAAATGAATGTGCTGAAAAACTGTGGCTTTTCTGGAGCAGACATCGAAGCATTAATATTTTCAATATTTAAATTAATTTTCTGCAAATGCCGGCATAACCTCGTAATTTTGTATACATATTTACATTTTAAAATTCTATATTCTAATATTCTATAAATATTATTTAATTTTAGACAATGATATAACATTAGAATTATTGTTTCAAATGACAGCAGAGGATTTTCAAAATGATATTGGTTTAAGTGTCGGCAAAAAAATAAAGTTGCAAAAAGTTTTAAGTGAATTAAAAAACTCAACTATGGTATGTTTCATATTGTTTTAATACT
>JABFPJ010004705.1:0-13302 GCA_022817425.1 Gryon sp. ZL-2020 | reverse complement strand
GACAAATTTTTCTATAATTCTAGTATTTTGAAAGTAAACAGATTTGTAATAATGTAAACAAAATATTTCTATGACAGCGCTGCTGTACAGTATAGTAATTTTTAATGTATTTTATTTTCCGTGTAAGTTTGGAATTTGAATGATCTTATTCGAATTTTGATTTGATATCATATACGGTTGCGGCACATGAAAAGCTGTCCATATATGGAACATAAACTGTATGACTTTTATTCGAGCTGTCGTTGAATTAAGAGAAACAAGAAGTGAACAAAAGAAATGGAAGCATGCAGTCAAGTTAGTTATTGTGGACGTGGTATGAGAGTCTATTGGAGTGAGATAAGAAAGGTCGAACTGGCTGACCAACATTTGCACTAGCAATTAGCCATGTTTTTATTTAACCAGTTGCGCTTGCTATCGTCAAGTTTTATTGCCGCAACAACTCGCGTTATTTGCGGATCAACGCAAGCAGCAAAAGAACGAGTCTTGGACTTGGAACAAGTACGCATTCTCGGTTCCAAGCTTTTCTCCACCATTTGTGCGCTCAACTTTAATATTCACAAAAAGATAATTCGACCTTATTAAGTGATTCATTATGTTATTTAAGTTGAAGGCAAAATTTTTCTTTTCTTCTTTCGAAAAATGATTTGAATAACTCCTTACCCTGGACGGATCCTCGATTGAAATGCCAAGCGTGAAGACATGCAGAGTCACTTCTTTGATGTTTTCCAACTCTTCCGGAAGACAATAAAGAGCTTCGCTGACAAAATATGGCTCAGAGCAGGTCAATCTGAAAAAAAAAAAAGAAATAAGGATTCGGTTAAAAGGCCGATTATTTTTTGTTTTTAAGAAATGTCTCTCTGTCATGATGAGGTTGAAAAATATTTTATTTTCAGCGAACGAAGTTATCCGAATGTTTCTTGTATCAGAAACGCCAGGCGGCTCGCACAAGATTGCGCAAAAAGTGCCACTAGTCGTAAAAAAGGATACGCGTTATGGCTCTAATGGCGGTCGTAAAAATGAAAAGGTTAGGAATAAATACGTAAATCGGTAATGCTAATTAGCTCGCGACTCACAAAACGTCTGCGCAGCCGGACAAACTGGTTTACAGCTCGACTGTCTATGTATATTAAACATTTTTCAAATACATTTATACGTTTGGTATCGCGTCGAGCCACGAGGGAGTGTCGAATTTCAAAAACCAACAACAATCACATTTATCAATTTGACCGCAATTATTATCAGTAAATCAAATAATTATACACTGCGTTCATTAAATAATTTATTTTTTATCATCTTTGTCACATTTCTTACCAAGGAACCTAGTAAAAAGGTCATATTTTGTTCATATATACAACATATATTAACAATAAATATATATATTCAAAAGTTATATATTGATCATTTATAGCCATATATCGACTATATAATATTTAGTCAGTATATGGCTAAATATTATATATATACAATAGCAATATATGATGCATATATGGAAAATATTTAAATATATATGGCCAATATAGTAGTACCATAGACTGTCAATATATTGTTCAGAGAATGTCAATATATTATGAATATAATGAAATTGTATGAACAATATATGATTTGCTAAGAATAATGTATTGTCCATATATTAACTATATATTGACCATATATTAACCATATATAAACCATATATGCATCATACATTGATCATATATTGGCCATACATTGACTATATATTAACCATATATGGACCGTATATTAATTATATATTGACCATGTATGAACCATATATGGGCTAATACGCTGTAAATATATGGCTCATGTATGGAAAATATGTAAATATATATAGTCAATATAGTACTATAAATTGCCATTATATTATCAATATGTTTAAAATATATTAACCATATCGATTTGAAAAAACTGAAAAATATATCCCCAATATATGGTTCATATATGGTGTATATATAATTAATATATAGTCAATATATAATAAACATCCAAGTTTGATCGTTGAGGTATTTGAGATTAAAATATAAATAAATATATAAAAAATATAAAAACATATATAAATATAAATGAATATAACAAATATATAAAAGATTAAATATAAAAGATAGATTCTTAAATATTGTTTTCTTAATTAATTTTTTTTTACATATCTAAAAGTTTTTCTAATCAAATGATCAGAATGTAACATATCTCCATCTTCGAGTAAATTCGTCGAAACATCGAGCTTGGCTTAAGATTTACAGACGCCACGTTGTGGGATTTCTTAAGTCGTTGAATACGCCATTCATCAAAACGGCGAATTGTAGCAAAAGTGTTCTTATTAAAAGTAACTAGTGTTACTTTATTAAACATTTCAACGGAGAAATTAAATTAACTGACACAGACGCTCAGTTCTCGCGAATAATGAGCTCTTTACTTAGTAAAACTCGCTGGTATGAGATTCATTTTTGTATGTTGAATGTGCATGTGCATGTACGCGTGTATGCTAAATGCTTTTCCATTCTGGGGGTATACATTGATTTATATAAATATCAAATGCTTCTGTCGTTTTTTTTTTCCAATGCAAATCGAATGTCAGTGCATTTTTTATGTATTTATGAGTCGATGAATATTGACTACCGAGATCACTCTTGGAATATCTAACTGTAATGCATGTTTGTTTATTATAATATAATACAAATCAAATGTATTAATATGTACGACTAAATGAATTATGTGCAATGAACAATTTTTACGCGCTAAGTATGTTATAAATAGGTTTATTGCTTTTGATTTGGTAAAAAATGTGTTTTATTAATTAAAAGAATTATTCAGACATTTTTTAATTCAAGGATATTCTTTGAACTTTCTGCATATTTCTGTCAATATATGGCCAATACAGGTTCCATATATGGTCCATATATTGTTAATATATTGAGAATAATGAATCTTATCAAATTATATATTGTTTACATATTGTGGACATATTCGTAAAATATTGACATGTATTAACAATAAATAAACAATATATAAACCATATAATCATATATTTTTTCATATATGTATGGACCATATATTGGTAGTATATTAATTGATAGTAGATTACTTATGTCATGTGTACACTTTACAAAAGTAAACCATATGTGGTTAACATATAGCCAATATATGGTCCATATATAATCAATATACGATCAAAATATGGTCCATATATGATTAATATATAATTAATATATGGTCCATATATGGTTAACATATAGTCAGTATATGGCCAATATATGATCAATCTATGGTCCATATATGGTTTATATATGGTCAATATATAGTTAATATATGATCAATATATAATTTATATATGGTTCGTATATGGTCCATATATGGTTCATGTATGTTCTATGTATAATCAATATATGGTTCATTTATGGTCCATTTATGATCAATATATGGTTAATATATAATCAGTATACGATCAATACATTGTCCATATATGATCAATATATAATTAATGTATGGACCATATATGGTCGATATGTGATCAATATATGCTCCATATATGTTATCAAAATACGATTTTTTAAATTATATATGTTTTGTTCATATGTTTTATATATGGATAATATATGATTTTTTTCATTAAGGACTTAGATAAACTGCAAATTAGTCTCTCTAATCAATCTTAATAAGATGTTTTTATTGAAAAAATATTTGATACAAAGTATTAATATAACATTACTTATATTAGGTCGTTCATTCGTTTTTTCAATGCCTGTTTACTTTTATTTGTTTTCGTGGTTTTGAAGCGGTAAAATATGTATCTCTATATTCCGCAACCCAAGTTGCACGTTTTTTCGTACCCTTCGGTAATTTGTTGCATGATACTTTTACGGAAAACCATTAAACATACTTTTACTCCTACCATGTGATTTCGATAACAAAGAACTGCATTCACTTATAAAAAAGTTATGATCATAATTCACATCAAAATTCAATTACTATTATTTTCGCATATCATTTTCACTTCTCTTATGATTATTCTCTGTATTTAAACGACTTTCTTGAATACAATTCCATTCCTCCTTTTTTCTTGTATTCCATTTTTGTTCAAAACTTACGTCAACATAACGAGATGTCGTTGAATGAATTTTACATAAACAGTGTTTTATTCACATTATTCAATTATAAATCAACAAATAAATATATGTAAGAGCAAATATTAATAATAACAGTGCATTCATGTCGATCATCTTTCGTTGAGTATTTTCTGAAATTGTGGTAATATCTTCCCTGTAGCGAACGTGATCGCCGGTTTCACGATGTATTATGCAGAAAACTGTTCGTCTTTAGGGTGGTCTGACTCGCGAGATTTCGTAGAATTCGATTGCGACGACACAGGCGTTTCTCTTCACGAACCGTGCGAAATCCACTCGCTCTTTAACAGCAATCCTCGTATCGCAAAATTTAAAAAAATCTTGATTATTTTGTATTTGACCTAAAAAATAATATTTACACGGAAGAGTACAAAGTTTATGTGCAACAATATTGTTTTTTTTTATATCTGAACGCTAGAACTTTGTATATAAAAACATTTTTATGTTCGATGAAAATGCAAATTATTAATAAAAACTATCAAATAATTTCTCAAATTTGATTGTGAATATTTCAGTTGCGAAATGTAGTTTTTTTCTTAATAGCATAGGTTATTATTATATTTACTGCATTTTTATAATATTTATGGAAAATTCATATTTAAGACGTATATATTAAATAATAATAAAGGAAAAAAATTCTTTTTTATTTACAAGTATATTTAAATATTGTAAAATAATTTTGAAGATTGATTTATTATTATTAATGAATTATTTTATTTTTTAATAAAAATAATAAAAAAATACATATTTATACATATTTCTGAAATATTTGCATCCGTCTAAGAAAGAAAAAATTAATTTTGTTTATTTACAAGTATATTTTGATATTATAAACCAATTTTGAAAATTAATTTATTAATATTAATAAAATAAATCTTCAACCAAAACTTTATATTTCAAGAATTTATTTTTTTTCATCCAAGTTTCGTTTCAAGTTTTCTTTAGTGTAAAATTAAGCACAAAAAATATTTTTTTTTGTATTAGGCCACACTAAGAAAAATAACTTACAATAAATTACTGTTCAAACAGTAACTTGACCACAGAATTCCTATTAACATGAAAGTTCCTGTTAAAAACAGTAAAAATTTCCCTTTTATGCACAAAAATTCTTGAAAGAGTCAATAAAAATTTGTGTTCAGAAAGTAAATTTTCCAGTTTTTGACAGAATTTATTCGGTTAGTGGGAATTCTGTGGTTACTGTTTAAACAGTAATTTATTGTAAGTTATCTTTATTAGTGCAGAGACACTACAGTCTCTTGATTATTTTAAGAGTATATTTTGCCCTCAAATAATCTCTCAGGTAAATTTATTATATATTCACAATATATATGGACCATATATAGACCCTATATTGACCATATATTGATTATATATAGACCGTAAATTGACCATATATGCAATACTTTTGTAAAGTAATAATATACTACCAACATATGGTCCATATATGAATAACAAACATATGGAAAATGTGCAAATATATATGCGCAATATATCATACATTATCAATATATTGTCAATATATTATTAATATACCCCTACGGCCGAAAATATATCCAAAATTATATAAACTGAATATCATATTTATTGCCGCTTTTACGCGGCAATTTAATCCCTTATATTTTTAATTTATAATTTAATCCCTTATATTTTGTTTATATTATATTCAAGCTCAAATACTTTGGTATATATCTTGGATTTATATGAAATATAGACTTGCAGAGGACATGTGCAATAGATAAAATATATTTTCGGCAAAAGTCAGATAGAAATTAACAAAAAAGTGATCAAAATTAGGCTCGTGTAATCAAAAACTACGATAAAAGGCACTGCGCAAAAAAATGAGTAAATAAATATTCAGTTATAACGGTAATCTACCTTCAAATACTATCGAGACAACTTTTAATGAGTTACTTAAAAGTCATATATTCTTGCTGAGAGGCAAGATAGCACAAGTCAAAAATAGCAATGCAGATCGAGGAAGAGAGGTTATATCTCGATGATCCGGGCTTCATGATCTCGCATGATCCTCTTAACTTCTGCCCCTTAGCTTGATCTGATCCATACAAATGCAATACGACAGTTAGAAGAAACAAAAATGGAATTAGAAGAAAAGAAACAAAAACAAGAAAAAAAAAAAAAAAAGAAAGTTGTTTGGTAGAAGCAAACGATAGATTTGCAGCATAGCTGGCTTATTTTTGACCCTTGCACGTCGCAATTTGATCCTATATTAGTATCTTCACAAGCGGGATATTAGCTTGGAGATATCGCTGCTAAGGTTACCACCTGAATCGCATATGCATTGCTAAGCACCGGTCTGGCGTTCGTGTCACTGTCATGTCCGCTTATTTTCTCGTATGACCAGGATTAGCTTGCAAATTTTTGACACTGCTGTAGCTCATAATACCGCATAGTACACTTCGACAGATCCTGTCACAGGTATTATTTCATTACGGAATCGTGCGGTAGGTTGCACATCTAATGGCATTTAAGGGAAAATTCATTCGGTTTACATTCTTCTAGTCGAAAAAATATGCTTTTGGAATTAAAATGATATTCGTTTTTTTGTAGAAACGCTAGAACAATTGTCTTAGATATTCCACTTTTCTTAATATATAAAGAGGTCGAATATATATGGTCAAAAATGTAACCGAACGTGTTAATATATAATTTAGATAAATTTATATAATAAAAAAATTGTATATAATAAAAAATAATGTAATAAAATACAACATAATGAAAATGTAAATATAAATTTTATATTCTAAATATATGCTCTATTACCGCAATTTATATATAAATTATATATCATATATAATTTTTATATTTTTCATATATTTCGAGCTACATCAAAAATATATTTTTAGGTTTATATAAAAAATATATATAAAACAATATAAAAATATATAAACCTAGATATATGCGATTATATGTCCTTATATAATTATATATATCCTTATATAATTATATATTTTTCTTTTTTGTTCTATTACAATTATGTTACAGATCTGATGGAAATTGTAATGTTTATTCATTCATTTATGTGTTTGACTGTTTTTTTGTATTGCACTATTATTCAAACAAGTCTCACGTGCGATTTGTACTGTTACTCAGCGAAATAAAGTCCGTAAAAGAAATCAGCAAATCCGTTAAGGAGATTGACCGCAAGCAAAAAATGTTTATGATTCATGTGTCGCGTGCAGCGACCAAACAAAGTCGACGAGTTGAAGAAAAGTGCAGCAACATGTGTCACATGGAGCGGCTAGCCAAAGCTGCTTCTTCGTCTCTGTCTTCTTCTTTTCTATTCACCGAAGCTTGAGGAACCTATTCAGAAGCGTGCTGTCCAAGACTCAAGTCTTTCTTGTAGTGATTACCATATTACATGTCACATCATAATGTCTAAGGATATGGTAAAAGAAAGGTTGAGATTAGGAAAAAGGTTTTATATAACCCTAATGAAAAGGATCATATATTGTCCATATATTGTTAATATATTCACCATATATATTTTTGAATATTTTCCATATATGGACCATATATTGGCATCGTATTAACAATTTATAAAAGTAATCTATATATGTCAATATATGGTCCATATATGATCAATATATTGTCAATTTATAATCTATATATGGTCAATATATTGTTAATATATTATTCTTAACAAATCATATATTGTCATTGTTTTCATAATATATTGATAATATATAGTACTATATTGACCATATAAGTCTTCTATATTCCATATACGGACCATACATTGGCATTGCATTAATATTTTTTATATATTGTGAAATTATGTTCCACATATGTTAAATGTATTGTCATATATGTTCCATATATGGTCAATATACTGTTAATATATTGATAATATATTATTCTATATATATTGACAGTTTATGGTACTGTATTGGTATATGGTACTATATTTACCATATATATTTGACTATTTTCCATATATGGATCATATATTGCCATTGTATTAACACCCCACAGGGACGAAAATATATTTGAAATACATATATAAATTCTTGCCGCTTTACGCAAACAAAGTATATATTCTATATATTTTTTATATATTTTACATATATTTTTACAAATATATTTAAGAAAATATATAAAAAATATATGCCATTTATATAATTTCTTGCCGCAAACATATTTTTTTCAGAAAAATATGTTTTATATATATTTTGAAAATATATTTTATATATATTTTGAAAATATATTTTCGATCGCGTGGAACTTAATAAAAGTAATCCATATATAGTGAATATAAAGTCAATATATGATGAATACATGGTTCATATATGGTCCATATATGTTTTATATATGGACAAAATATGAAAAAGTGTCTTTGCGAATATATTATCCATATATAAATCATATATGGACCATATATGAACCATTGTATGTTATTGTATACAAATATATTCTTATATTTTTAATATATTCATTATATTATGTATTTAATTAATTATATTATATATTATTATAATATAAGAAGAAGAATAAAAAGAATCATATATTGTCCATATATTTTGTATATGTTGTCAATATATGATCCATATATAATCAACATATGATTTCTTGAACAATATTTTGTCAATATATGTTTTATTTTGGACAATTTATCATCTTTATTCGGGAATATATGAATTGAAAAATAAATGTTAGAAAATGTAATCAAAATTGTTATGACTTTAAATGCATGAATTTAGTTATTAGAATATAAACTTAAATAAAATTTGCATGATTCTGCATTATAATTTTGTTCTACTTAAGGTAATGTTTGTCATATAGGACAGAGATATAAAATAAGCGGGTTTCATACAGATTCATAAGCGGGTTTCATATAGATATACTTATTTCATTGGACTTTTAGCATTGTGAGTACAGTGCAAGAATAAATTATAGGAGCAATTCATTTTTATTAATGAACGCAGTACTTAAAGCATACATTCACCGCCGAGAAATCACTTTAACATCAATTTTACAAAACACAAAAATGTAATTATAGGTAGACGCGATTATTATAAATTCATAATCAGGATCCAGCGCACGACACCGGTTCGCGCGAATGAGAAAAAAAGTGCGTCAAGTCATTTGCATACATTTTGTATTAAACTTCAATTACGAAGTCGTACTCAACGATCGTTGAGTTATTTAACATGTGCGCCAGCAATTTCGCGCCGCGACAACAGATTTGTTAAGACGTGTAGCATATAATGGCGACGTTATAATCTATTTCAAGTGATGTGGCAAACACAACAAAATGCCGATTCAAAAGAAAGAAAGAAGAATATATATATATACATATATATGCAAAAGTATATATGAATAGGTGTACATACATTTTTGGCAAAAATATATTTTAGCGACAAAAAGTTATATATTTTGAAATACATTTTTACATATATTTGCAAAATATATGCAAAAATATATTTAGATATAAAATTTGATATAGACTTAAATTATATTTATGAAATAATTTGTACGATAATAAGTCAAAAAATATTTGCAAAATATATGCAAGAATATATTTACATATAACAAAATATATTCGAGATATATTTTCAAATATATTGTAGCGACACAAAGTTATATATTTTGATATACATTTTGATATATATTTGCAACATTTATGCAAAAATATATTTACATAGAAAAAATATATTTGAAATATATTTGCAAATATATTTTTATATATACTTTGATTATTTTTAAAGTATATTGGCAAAATATATTTGAAATATACAATTTGATATATTTGATATATGTTTTTCCGCACAGATATCTCGCTATGAAATTTATAAAAATGCATTTTCATTCCGTACAACGAGAAAACTTAGCTATGAAAAATCTTAGATGACTTCTTTGTCATCTTTAATATCACAAGTTTTTTTCATACACTTTAGTATCATCCAGCTTCTAAAATGAAAAATTATACCCTCGTGGAGCAACGCGTAGTCGAAAATTCTCTGTCAAAGATTGCTTTGTGATGCGTGTATCCATGAAATTAATTTTATATTACATCGAAATATATATACGTGTTTTGCATTTTCTTACAGATATTGAATGTTGAAATATAAAATACAGCACATTTAATGATTGTTATTTAATATCATTATATAAATAAAAAAAACATTCTTTTACATTTAACTGAAAATTATGATAGATATTATAAGGCATTATTTTCTAAGACACATATATGTTTTGAACATAAAAACGAATAACAAAAATGAAGGATAAATAACGTTATACTAAAAATGAACGATTTAAGAATGTGCATAATAATATTGATGATATATGGAGGAAGATACATAATATACTAATGCTATATATTCGAATTTGAATATCACATTAAGCCTAATGTAAAATCACTCTAGGAATGTGAATTTGTTTGTCCACAAATTATAATATAAGTTATGATGTTACATTTTGACAGATTAATTTTACGTTGGATGCATGATGTAAATTTATATTTTATAATATACTGTAATAATTACAAAAAGAAATGTATTCCATCTTGGTAACATAGCAATGTTAACTGAACTTTTTATATATAAAATTAACATAATAATACTAACAGCAAAGATTTCTCTCTGAAAACGAAAAACAAATACTTCTCCCGCACGATGAAAAGTATCCCACACGATCGAAAATATATTTTCATAATATATACAAAATATATTTTTCTGAAAAAAAATTTTATAAATGGCATATATTTATTTGTTGGTTTTTTTTTCTAAAATATACTTGTAAAAAAATATAAAAAATATATTGAATATACATATATTTTGTATACGTAAAACCGCAAAAAAATATATATTTCAAATATATTTTGCGAAATATATTTTCGTCCCGGTGGGATATTTAAAAATATATGTAAAAATATATTAGAATGCATTTCAAATATTTTTACATATATTAGAATATATTTGAAATATACAAGTTCTTGCCGCAAATATATTTTTTGCAGAAAAATATATTTTATATATATTGTGAAAATATTCTTTCGATCGTGTGGGTATTTATGTTTGTATATGAAAATATATGCAAACATATATTTCAATATATTTTAAAATATATTTTTACTTATATTTTTCAACATATATCCTATTAATATTTTGACATATATTCCCAAATATATTTTTCAATATATTTTGAAATATTTTTTTATCATTTATATAAATATACCTGCACGAAAGAAAATATATTTCAATATTAATGCAAAAAATGTTCGAATATATATCATATATTTTCACATATAGTTTGAATATATTTTCACTATATTTCATCGAAATATATCTGTAAATATATTTAGAAATCTATTTTTGTATATATGTGCGCATATATGAGAACATATATTTTTACATATATTAGACAGCGGCCTAACACTTTGGAGACACAGGATCGATTTCCAGAAAAAGAGTTTTTTAATTAATAAATTTAAATTAACAATAAATATATTAAAAAATAAACATGTGTTATAAATATAAAAATTATAATAAAAATAAAATATACTCAATAAAAAGTAAAGAATATTGTTTGCAATATTTAAATAATATTAACATATATTTAAAGCGTCAAAAAGTTATAAATTCAACATATTTGTGTAAATATATTATCGAATATATTCCGTAAATATATCTTTGCATACATTTTTACATATATCTTGTTGCGTATGGGTTTCTCACTGAAAATGAAAAAACCATATTCTAAACTTCCAATTTCGATGCAACTCAAATCTTCTCATTAAAATCATAAAATTAAAGCTCAACCCACAAAACATATACGCGTCTCAGATTAATCTCCAACTTTCACTTTGTTTCACAAAAACGATATAAATATTTTGTTGTTACGCATTTTTGCATGATATTTTATTATCATACCCGTTGCAATATCTCACAATTATTTATAAAACTGTATCTTTGAGTCTTAAAGAACGGACATTTGTAAACTAAAAGGCAAGGCAAAGTAATTGGCAGCATAAATAAACATTAGAAAACAAGAGTTTTGTATCTATATACAAAATTGGAAGACAGCATTTTAAGTGCGCAAAACTTGTTTGCAATTTTTCGTCTTACATTGAAAACAAGTTTTCTAAGTAAACATTACGAATGATAAATTCGCGTGGTCTCAGATAGCTATAATTAATAAATGCTTGACAAATAAGTCTGATTTCTCGTGCGATATAAGGCCTGTCTTGCGACTCGTTAGATTTGCCATCACATGCGCGCGCAGCTTTTAAAAATGCTTTTCAAAACGGCGTAAACGAAATAAGGAATCGCCGGCCTTGTCTTGACGAGTCTTCGCTATTAGCTGCGAGGCATCTAAATCATCATAGAATTGCGCGCATCCGAAAGAAAAGAGGCCGCTAAAAAAATGTAAAAATGTTTGGAATATGGCGAACAAAAAAAAAAGAAAAAATGAAGACGAAAAAGTAACGAGAGAGTGAAACGTACTATTAAAAGGGAGGAACGCGAAAATGAAGCGGAATGCGATGCATAGCGATATAATCGCCTCGGGAGGAACATAACGACTACGACTTTTCATTTTTATCTGTGTATAGCTCGCTAGTAAAAAAAAAAGTTTGCAGTGACTATACGCGCGAGCAAAAACTTATTTACATAACTTTTTTTGTTGCCTTCTGACGTACGTTTTTTCGTTTGAGTAAAAACGTTTGTGAGTAATGACATCATCCTTGCAATCGAGCGTTAATCGAATTTGAGTATTGCACTAACGAGTCAAAATAAATATTAACATGTTGATGTGTAGCAGATTTAATATCAAGTTGCTGTTGCTTTGACAACTCATTTGAATTAGCTTTTCGTAATTAATAGTCTTGTTTGGCGGATGACTGTTAATCACGCGTACGATGTATTATGTCTTTGCTTTTTATTTAGCAAATTAACTGTTGAGGAAATGTGTAGCAGTTGAATATCTAAAGTTAGTAATCGCGAATTGAAAATCCGTATTGTCTATATATTGTCACTATATTTCCACTGCATTCCCACTGTATATACCCATAAAGAAATGTTGGTATTAAACCAGTGATGACAAATGGCCGAAGTCTGGCACAGTACTGGCAAACAATGGTTGGCAAAATGTACTGTCTCGATACATATTTGCCGCAATAAATATACTGTCCCGATGGTAGGGCCAACGGTTGTCTATAAATGAA
>JABFPJ010004704.1:0-13305 GCA_022817425.1 Gryon sp. ZL-2020 | reverse complement strand
AATCCCTAGTTCCACCCGAGATACTTCTATGGACCCTCTATGGACTCCCTATGGACGCCCTATGAAACCCCCCCCCCATTTACCCCTATGATATGTCTATGACTTCCTTATGGCATCCCTATAACACTCCAACCCTCCCTCGAAGTGATGAAACTATGACATAACATTTTTTTTTTCTAAATATCAAATGTATATATCGTAAATTTATATAGCCCATGACAATCTGTAGTATTAATACTGTATACCCTTAAAATTTCAAGTAAATCGGCCCAATAGAATTTGCGTGATTAGGAAACAGACAAATAGACAGACAAGCACACAGACAAACAGACAAACATAGATTGAAATTTATATATTAGTAGGATTATAACAAATAACTGAATTGGCTGTGCATAAATTTTATGTAAATCATTAACACAAAAAGGATGGCTATTTAAAGGGTTTTGATGAATTTTGTTCAAAAATTGTGAATTTTTAATTAAAAATTTAATAATTATTAAATTGAAAACGTTATTGTTAAATATTAGTAAATAAAAATTAACAAATAGTTTTAGTTGACTTATAAATATAAAAATAAAATTCCTGAAACTTAAATGTATCGACTTCATTATCTAACTGTGCATTTGATATAACGTAAAACATCTAGAGGATCTGCTAGACTCTTGAAATGTATTTTATGAAAATTGTTGTTAAATTCGACAGGATTTAGTATTTCGAGGATTAAGTATTTAATTATTTTGATTACTGTACTAATTTAATAAATTTATCAACTTATTATTTAATCATTAAATTGAAATAAAATCCAATACCTTTCCTGCCAGATAAACCATATTTGTGTCATTATCATAAAATGGAAAGACTATTCCGTTCGACGAATCGATTGTCTCGCAAGTTAATGGCATCGATAAGTCATTCTGACTCCATACGGCGTATTGTCGATCTGAATGTCTGCTGAATCCGGTTGTGAGCAAACGACCGGAACTTCCGAGGAATACGACTTTACTTGCTTTCGTTCCAGCATGGCATACACCTTCCTGAAAATTATACTAATTAATAATAAAATAATGGAAACAATAGTTATATTTTATAACAACAAAAAATAATTTGAACAACAAAAAGAACGTACAGAAACCACAATTCCAGACCGCGGTTCGAAAACGCGTAATTTTTTATCTTTGCACGTAGTGGCCAATAGACTGCCATCTCTGTTCAGGGACATGCTGTATATAACATCAGGATGTCGGTCGATGATGTTCACGGCTTCGCCAGTGCTAATGTCCCAAACAATGACCAGATGATCAAAGCCTGCACTGAACAAAATATTTTCAGCCACCGGGTGCCATTCAATATAAGCAACCCGTCGCTTGTGACCTTGCAATTCGACTAACCAGTCCGTCAGATTACGCACCAAACCTCCGTCTGGAATGTGCCATAATTTGACCTGAAAACGAAC
This sequence comes from Gryon sp. ZL-2020, assembly GCA_022817425.1. NCBI lineage: Eukaryota > Metazoa > Arthropoda > Insecta > Hymenoptera > Scelionidae > Gryon > Gryon sp. ZL-2020. The sequence goes on along the minus strand of JABFPJ010004704.1, from coordinate 11,852 downwards.
AGATTTTATATTATAAATAAAATAATATTTTTAACAGAAAATACAGTTACTAAAAGTCTGCATTAAAGAAAGAAAACAAAAGGGGTCGGACTTAATAAGAAGTACCGTGCAGTCATCAGAACAGGAAGCGATAATATTGTCATTAAAGGGGTTCCACTTGATGTCCAGAACCGGACCAGTGTGACCAGTTACTCTGCTGGCATTGAAATCCAAACGTCCAGTCTAAAAGCAAAAGAAAGTTTGTTTCTTTACTAAATTAAATGGCGATTAAAAAACAGTACGAAAAACGTATTAATGATGAATCAATCAGAATCCAACTCTAACGAAATCAAGTCGAGTTATGGTCACGGCTTTTTGCAATGAAAGTGGAATAAATTTATAAAACGTACGAATGCAAGCAATTAGCATTTGAGAAACATCAGTGAAAGTATCATTTTTAAATCATCATCAAATATCGCAGAAAGCACTTTGCTGCAATTAAAAGAAAAATCGCACGTTCTTTCTTTAATTGAATCAGCTGATATTATTCAATCGTTTATTGTAATATTATTATTTATTCGCGTTTATTTAAAATCAGAGAAAGTTTTTAGTATTTTTCTTTTTTTTTAATCAAATCAAATTGAATATGAAACAAAAAGAAGGAAATAACATTGTATTAATTTAGATGATAAAGATGTAATTTTCTCACATGATCCAACGGTAAAACTAGAAAGGCTCCGCCTCCTGCAACTTCTGTCACGACGGCCAAAAATTTCGGATTAACCGCACAAAATTGCGAATCATGAGCATTCTTCGTGATCTTAATGTTGTCATAACATTTTTCCCTCTTCACGGGGGAACCATAAACGTGACGGAATTTACTGCTGCGTACGCCACGGAACCATGACTGCGAAGCAAAAGTTAATTAATGCTTTTCAAAGCCAACATCCCGTCTTCAATTGCTAAAGCCTTATTAACAGTTATTATCATTATTATCAGACAATAACAAGTTAAACCTTTCTTTAACAAAAAAATAAACCTTATAGAAAATAAATTATTCACTCTTTCTTTTATTTGAATATACACTGAGAGAAATTTAAATAAAAAAATTAGCTAAACTAATTACCAAGTACTAATTATTTATCTAAACTAACTAAATAATTAAAATAAGTATCTCATCAATATTTAAATTAAATAAATTTGTAAAAGTTGTATAAGAAATAAAAGTTTGGTAATGACTAAACTTTTTTATATGAAATATAAGAAAGTAGCAATTTTACCGACACTATAGCTATTTCCATTTATATACAATTTCTCTCGATATATATATTCATATAAATGATCTTTTCAGTTAAGTTATTTTGTATTAATGACGAAGTCATCGTAAGATTAATATGTAAATGTATGAAAGCGTGATTTTATACAACTAAATGATAGACCAAGCTTTGTAATCGTTGTTTATTCGAAGTGCGCCGATAAAAGCAAACGCAAATATTCAAATTCAATATTCTATTCATTTTCCCCTTTTTTATTCATCATCAGTTCCATACATACATATACAATCTTTTCCAATGATCTCACCTATAAGTCTCAGCATAATTATAGAATACCCAAATAATTTTGGAAAAATGTTTAAATAATTTTTATTAAATTCTTCTACAACTTGTATTTGTCTGGGTAAGGATAAGAAGAAAAATATAAAAACAAAAATGAAATTAATTACTTTTTTTGTCATAACGTAATAAATAAATGTGTGAACAAATGATTTTGCAATGCAACTTACCTGTTTATCGTTCGTCATGATTGCCTATTAGCAAAATGCTAATTTAGCAATCATATATGACCGAAGTGTAGCTGGCAAGGAATTTGGATAAGCTAGTCCATGCAACAACAGTTATCATTCCAAATAAACTTGAAACTGAAAACTCAAATTATCTACCCAAAATGCACTACTCCTTCTTTGGCTGCAAACTAATTTTATTCAACTCCTTTTGCACCACATTTCTTCACCAATCAACGGAAATTTACACATTAAGGATGTTCTTAAACTAAACACACAAAACGCCAATGAAAAGTTGTAATCATCATTCAGAATACATAATAATCATAATTTCAGTCGCAGCATATTCAGGCAATTATAATGCAAAGTTATCCAGTATGATTTGTTTTTTTTTTAATATATCTATTATATATATAAATATTAGCAATACAGTAAATCCTTAAAACAAGAATAAAAAAATTGAATATTCGACACTAAATGCTATAAGTTATAATGAAAGAAGCGAGCTTATAAAATGACGCTGAAAGACTGAAAGCCAACTACAAACTGAAAGAGCTAAGGCGTGTATACTTTTAAACACGTGACTGTAGCACGTTGCGCTCTATAATCACTTGAACGTGGTGGAAGGAGAAGTCGCGACGATGCGATGTAGTTTGATATCTTTTTCCATGGCTTTTCCTTTCTGTTATGTTAATTTAGTGGAATTTCGTAAGACAAATAGTTATTTTATTTTTAGTTATATAGTTATTTTGTTTGTTAATTTAGTTAGTTAGTTTAGTTAAATTACTTATTTCAGCTACTTAGTTTACTCAATAAATTTAATCAGATAATTAAATTGTTTACACCGGTTCAAGATTCATAGAAATTAATAGATAAAAATCATTCCTGAAAATGTATAGAAAATGCAATTTACCTATTAATTTCTATGAACCTTAAACCAGGGTAACTTTGTTAGTTAATTATTAAGATTAAGATTAGTTAATTAATTATTAGTGAATGTAGAGTATTTTTCAATTCATATATTTATTTTAATAAGGAAGTAATTTAATAATTAACGTTTTGCGTAATTTAGCAATTTAATAATTTATTCATTATATATATTTAGTTGTTTTGTTTATGTCGGTAAGCAATTTGTATCCTTTTATTGCACTCATAATTCACGTAAAATTGCATAAATAATAAAGTTATAAATGTAATCTTAGTAAATGTTTTTAAAACAAGAGGAGTAAAATATTTTTGTACTTTTTTTTCGTTAATACACATTTTAGCGAAAAGTTTCATAAATTGAATGTAAAATTACAATGATTTCCTTTTTTCCACTTGTCAATTAATTTCATCTCGTAATTTTCCAAGCTTTTTCTGACTAGAAATTGTAAAAGTAGGATAATGTACAAGTACGAAGTATCGATCTTTTTGCAAATGTTGTGTCGGTGTTTGATATGTACAGTTTAATTTATATAGATAAAGTTAAAAAGTGAAGTTTGATGTCTGATAAAACCTTGGATGTTAGAAGTGTCTCAGAAATCTTAATTCTTTAGTAACAATCACAATCATCATTTTTACTCATTAATAGATCACTTTCATTTTAATTAATTGATTATTTTAATTAATGATATGATGATTTAAATTACTAATTTTTTAAGTAAATAAATACATGTACAAGACAGACATTTAATTATCTATACTATCATCCAGTTATTTAGTTATTAATGTAAATATTTAGAATTTAGTACCTTAATAATTTCATTATTTATTTATTCAATTTTTATTTAGTTAATAATCAAGTTAAATAATTTATTTTTTTATTTACTAAAATTTCTTATTATTGGCAATTATTTCGATACATTAAGTTACGTTAAATGCAAATTTTTTAATTATGTCATGACGATGAAAAATAAGGCAAAGGTTGTATTTTTAGCAGTTCACTTCGATTGATTGAAGAGACTAGATTCGGGTTATTATTTGCCATTGTCCTAAACACCAATAAACATATACTCTAAGAGAAATAAAATACGAACTTGTGTTGATTTAACATTATTTAAATTTAAAAAATAGTAAATTTAGAACATTAACAAAAAAGAACAAATTAAAAATGGACAATTTTAAGTTCAGCAACATTAAAAATTATTACTTTAATATCAGTTTTTGCTATTTTTATACTAAACATGTACTTTTTTTTATTAATGCTTCAAGATTACTATTACTCAAAGCAACTATTCAAATAAATTAGTTAATTCTATTAAATTTCTCTTAGTATATTAAATTCAAATCCACAATCGAACGGTTTTGTTGGATGAAATAATTTGTTGTTTTGATTAAAAATTAAGGTATTTATAGTAACTGCATTACTAAGTTAATTAAATAAAGTTCCACTTATAAAAAGGACAAATAAATTAATTAAGACATAGCAACACGAGCATAAAAATTGCTGAGTTAAGAAGCGCTAACATCAAGAATATGTTATCTTTGAAACATCGTTTTATATTAGTTTTCATATAGGAGAGCGTCATGCTATCGTCAAGCTTGGCTAATCTGCAGCTGAACTGTCATGTTGAAGTCTGCGTTGTATTTAAAGTCAATGACTTGACTTCTTATGTATCTTAATAGTATATTTTGCACGAAGAGAAAAGAATTTTCGTTCATCTTCCATGGTGCAAACGATATTTTTTGTTACAAGGGAACAGAAAATGCAATTTTTCAAAAACTCCCTAGGGAGAGAAACTGCGTTTTTTTGTTCACGTGTGACAAAAATACAATTATATTGAGTGTTTGTCTTTCTTCTTTCATTTCAATTTATTTAACTTTTATTATATAAATTCATCCTTTTTTATTGTATCTGAGTTATATTATGATTTCGTTAGAAATTTATTTAATTACTACCTTTTTTATTTATTCAATAATTTATACTGCTTCTTTCTTCTGTTGGCACTGAATTATCAATTCATATGGCCATGATATAATAATTTATATACTAAGTTATTATGTTTTGTAGTTGCTAAACTATGTCATTACTTAGTAAATTAACTGTTTAGAGATTGAATGATTTAGTTATCACAAAAATCCTACTTGGCAGTCGTCATTTAGTTGATAGAACAAGTTTCTTCGACAATTTAGGCGTAACTATAAATAAATAATTAAACGATCAGTTTCATGATAGCCGCCAAGAAAACACTTGCTAGCGACATACTTCTTTTAACCCGGTTTTTAGCACTTTCTCGCATACTAGTTATAAAACCCATCTTTTTTTACTTATTAATAATTCTCTCATTGAATATTCCTTGCAACTGATTTTTTTATTATGAAATAGTGACAAATTGTTTTTCCGTAGAATATCCCTCAATTAAAAAAATAATAATAATTTACATATTTTGAAATGTTAAAATATGTGAAATATGTAAATATACAAAAATCAATGTAAATTCACATGCCATAATAAAAGGATTATAATACAATGTTGTGGTCTGAAAAAAGAAATTTAAAAATGTAAACAAAGTATGAGACTGAAACATAACCTTTAAAAAATGTGTGAATTCAAGCAAAACAGTGAATCAAATTATTCATATGTTTTTGTTTATTTTTATTTTAAGGCGCAAACAGACACTGGCTCATTATATTAATTAAATTTATTACTCATTACAACTTCATTTCTTTGCTTGTAAAAATACATATGTACACTTGTCGTTTTTGCTGATTCAATTGTTTCATTTGTAAACGTTATAAGATACAATCACAAACTAAATTACTTTTCAAAAAACGAGCAAATTATATGTCAAAACAACTATTCAATTCAAGTATTTGGATCAATGAGGCGTCTCTGAATTGTATGCATAAATAGATATCTAATTAAATATTATAAAACAATAATAACTTTGAATGTAAACGTGTAATATACATCGAACTGACCTTTTCACTTGGCTTGAAACAAGCTCGAACGTCAATCATGGTGCTTATTAATGCATAATCATCTTTATTATCTACGTCTAATTTTTCTTTATAATCATTCTTTATACGCATCATTTCACAATTTTCGATTTTAATAATAATAATAAAAAAGTGAACCGTTAGAATGAAACGTTGTCAAATTGGATATTTTCCCTGTGTGTTTACTGTATACACGCCGGTATTTTCTTTGTTTGCTTTTTGATATTGATTTATTTACTTTCCGGCGCGGTGCTAAGTATAACAATTGAACACCAGCAGATGTTAAACAACAATTTTACTTTAACGATTACCGACTGTTTATGGAAATATAGTAATCTACATTACCAACTCGGAAAACATGTGTAAACTGTAAATATTGTTGTTGCATACACAGGTACACTTGTCGATTTATTTCGATATGAAAGAAGAAATAAAAATATTTTTCAAGTGCATATAAATGATTAAAAAAAAGTTAAGGTAGAATATGAAATTTAAGAAACAATGAATATTTTACGTGGAACGTTTAGTTTAAAAAATGCAGACAAATATTTATATCAAAGAACGAAACTTCTGCTTAAAGATATTTTGTATTGCAATTGCATTAGAAATAAACACAGTCAATCGGCAAAGTCTTCGTGGAAAGTACTCTTTTTTGGAAGTGACGCATTTTCGGTAAAAAGTTTAGAGAAACTTCACGAATCATTGTAAGTTTATTTATTTCTAAGTGAAATATTAATGCAGTAAGACGTTTGAATAAACGTAACCTTATTTTCTAATATTTTCATTATAAAATTTATATAAAAATTGTAAATGAATTTCTTTTTCTTGCATGTTGTAAAATACAAATAATAATTATATTATTATAAAATTATTCATTTATTTATAAATTTTACAATTATCAGTTATACTTGAATATATTCGAGTACCTAACTAAATAATTTACCTACCTAACGATGAAACCACCTTAATAACTCTGTGGTTAAAAGGCAAAGACAGATAACTCCATTTGAATTTTTGTTAAAAAATGAAGATTTAAGTAATCAAAATATTAATTTAGATGTTTTTAAAAATTACAATTTATTGTTAAAACTTTTCTGAGGGCATTCAAAAGTGATCACAACGATGAATTCTGAGTATTTATACATAAAAATTGTAATTTTAACTAAAAATTTAACAAAACTCAAAAAATGAAGTTATCTGTTTTTGCCTTTTAGCCACAGAACTATTTTTCTTGAATTACAGAATTGGGTAAAAGCACCAGTAAATAACCTATTAACAAATTGTTCTAGTGAATGAACGCTTACTTAAAATGTATTATCTACCTTTGTCAGGTTAATGCAGTAATCATTTACTGGTGCGCGGTCAATTAATGATGCATTGACCCTACATTATTAATTTAGTATCCAAATAAATTAATTATTAAATAATATTGAGAACTGGATAAAAGTTTATATATTTTTAAAGCTTTTTTTCATTTTCTAATTTTTTTTTAGGAAATCAAACAATTTGATTGATAGACTGGAAATTGTAACTTTGTCGTCAGGCGATAAAAATGTCGTGAGTAAATATGCTCAAGAACACAAATTGTGCTTACATACTTGGCCATGTAATGTTAAAAAAAATGAGTTTGATATTGGCGTAGTTATTTCGTTCGGACGGTTGATACCTGAAGAACTAATTAACGCTTTTCCTTTGTGAGTATTTTATATTATATATTTTTGTTAATACGTATAAAATAGATAAATTTTTATTTTTTAAATTAATTTTAACTAATTGTTAATTTTAAGAGGCATGATAAACATTCATGGAAGTTTATTGCCAAGGTGGAGAGGAGCTGCGCCAATAATATACGCTTTGAAACATGGCGATACGAAAACTGGAATTTCCGTGATGAAAATAATGCCGAAAAAGTAACTAGGATAAATAACTATATTAATTAAATTTATTGAATTAACCAGAAAAAATAATAATTAAATTATATCATATCTAATAATTTGCATAAAATAGTATATTACGTCCGAGGGCGCCACTGCGGCCGAGGCCGATACGACGTTTTTCAGTCTTGCGCAGCGGAGCGAATTAAATGAAAAAACATAAAAATAAAATTTAATATCTTATATCGTAATCTTAAATATTGAAAATATATCAAAGAATTATTCAATGAAACTGTTATTAAAAATAAATAAACCCTATAATCATATGCAAACATCAATAATGGACGCGATAAACGCAGATGCGGGGAAAATCACCGCAAAATTCAATGCTTTTTCATACTATCATTGTATTTATTTTGTATTTATTGAATTAAAATTAATTTAAATTTATTTAATTATTATTAATTACAATTAAAAAAAAAACACTAATTCAAAAATGGATTTGTTTAATTTACAGATTTGATATTGGTGATATAATTTTACAAAAAGAAGTTCCAATTCAAGAAGAGGAAACCTTTCCGATATTACATGATAAACTGGCGAAATGTGGTTCTGAGGCATTAATGGAAGTTTTAACGAAGTTGCCAACTATTTTAGATCACGCGATACCGCAAAATACGAAACATGTAACTTATGGTTTGTATAATATAAAATTAATATTAGCGAATACTTTATGATTGAAAATATTCATTTTATGAATTTTATGATATAAAGTAATATCATATTTTTAGCTCCAAAAATATCTTCGAAAATATCATATGTTAATTGGAATTCTATGACGGCAAGAGATGTGTATAATTTGCAGCGAGCTTTGTGCGGATTATATCAAATCAGAACGAAGTTTAATGAAAAAAGCATCAAGTTATTAGATATTAATATAATTTCTGATTGGTGGACTGTGAAATGTAGTGAGCCAAAAAAGCCAGGTTATTAATTAATTGGGAAAATGATATTATAAAATGTATAAGTTAAAATGTAAAAATAATTAATTGTATTTTAGGTAAAATATTTTTTAGAAATAATCAATTTGACGACATATACATATACGTATTTCGTGATTAAGGGAAGGTCGTACGCAAATGTGGCTAAAATCCACAAATTTGGTAGAAAAAACGTGTTTTTTTAGATATTTTGTTTATTTTAATGTGCTGAAAAAGGAAATCACATAAAATCTCCTAAAAATAAATTTTACCCCTCTTTTTTTAAGAAAAAGGGTTAAAAATAGGGTAAATTCATAACTGTTTTTCTCAGTCAGTTTTCATCCAATTCAGTTGAAATTGGTGGATGTATTCCTTAAAGCATGAAGAAAAATCTACAAGACGGATTTTTGATTTTCATATTTTTTGAAATTTATAGTCGTTTGACGACCATAAATTTCAAAAAATATGAAACGCATACACGCAGAAATAGGCCATTTTTATGTATTTTTTTTTTATGTGTAAACATCTTTACGCTCGGTTTGAACAGAAGTAACGCGTCACGTGATGCGTTACGCGTGACGCGTCACGCGTAACGCCCGGCATGGCCAAGATACGAAAGCGTCACGCGTAACGCTCGGCATGGCCAATATACGAAAGCGTCACGCGTAACGCCCGGCATGGCCAAGATAGGAAAGCGTCACGCGTCATTATATAATCAAAATTAATTAATATCAAATTACTTACATTGAGAATAATCAATTTTTTCAGCAAAACTCATTTTTCATGCAAATTTCTTTTGATTATGAATAAACAATAATTATAAATTATGACATAAAACAAAAGTAAATCACATTTAAATTTAAATATTCTATTCTAATAAAATAAATTTTAAAATATATAAATATAAAATTAGTATTTAGAATTTAAAAAGTAAATAAAAAAAGTAATAAATTAAAATATCTTGAAATTATATAAAGCTGGATTTGAGCTTTGTGTAAAGATGTTTACACATAAAATTTCTTGTGTGCTTAATGCACTCACGCCAGTTTTTTTTTTATTTAAACAACCGTAACCTTGACAAAATGAAAAAAAATCGAAAATTCGTCTTTTAGATTTCTTTATCATGCTTCAGATAAGATATATGCATATTTTCAATTGAATTAAATAAAAATTGCTTGAGAAAAATTTACTTATTAGCCTAAGAAAATTGAATACAAAGTTTCGAGATAATCGTGTAACGTTTTTTCAGCATCTTTCGTGTTTATCATCTAATAAGTATTTATACTTTAATCTGCAATTCTCAAGCCATAAGTCCGACCTTCTGTTGCCACTGGACTTTTCGGCAGCTGATTTACGTTCTTTTCTCGCGTAACGAGAATCGTCTTTACTATGTTCTACGCTAGAGCTGTATCGTTCGAAGTCGCATGTCATTGAAATATTCATTGATTTTTGCTGCTGAGCAAAATTTTATTATTAATAAGATAATTATTACAGTAATTAAAAATAACGTTTAATACAGATTTAACAACATAATTTTTTAAATTAAATTCTTATAACACATGTTAATAAACATTGTTCATACTAATTGTTATTAATAATTTTTTATAATAATTAGTTAATTTAGGAAATTTTTTTTTAATCTACGTATTATCTACGTATTAATCTACGTATTTTAATCAAAGTATTTAAAACTGTAATAAAAAAATCATTATTTTTAGATTTTTCGGAATATTTAAGTACGACCTTCCCTAATTAAAATCAATATTTGTTTACAGGTTTGGTTATTTATCAGCATGAACAAGAAATTTTACTAGTCAGCTGCAAAGAAAATGGATGGATTTCTGTTAAATATATTATATTTCCTGGAAAAGTCGCTATGACTGCAAAAAACTTTTATAATGGGTATTTTCAAGCTCGAAATACAAGTCACTGTTATTTTACAAGTTATCTATGTGTCTTTATTATAATCCTTTTTAATAACTGAATTGTAAAATTTGAGGGACAAATTTCCAAGGTGATATCCTACTAATATATAAATATGAATGTATGCATGCTTGTTTGTTTGTTTGTATGAGCATCACGGAAAATCTACCGAACCGATTTGAACCAAATTTCAACGGAATATAGCCCTAGACCACAAAAGTTTCTTAGGCTTTATATTTTTGGGATTTATACATTTGATGTTTAGAAAAAATAATTTATGTTATAACTTCACGGAGCCCATAGAGGGTTTAATAGAAGTATCTCGGATGGAACTAGGAATTTACTCAGGACTCATACACGGTCATAGAGAAGGGATCACAGGGTTTCGCCCGGGCGAAGCCGGGGTTAAGTTAGTTTATGTCATATATATGAGTCATTCCATGTCAAACCATCATGCCAAAAAACGTAAATTGCTGGAAAATTTTTATAAAGCTTCCTTTATACACCAAATAAAGATTCCTAGAAGGATTTTTCATTTAAATGAAAATTTTCAAATTCACAGTCATTTTTAATTTTTATCATTTTAAAATTGACAAATTTGAAAAAATGAAAAAGCTTTTAACTTTGTTAACCTTCCGGAACTCGCATGAAAAAAAACACATGAGCACTCGCGCGGTGTACTCAGTACACTGACCGCTTTTCGCTAGTATTAAGTATAAAAACTTATATTTTGAAGTTAAATTTCTTCGGATAAAACAATAGACGATATTGTTTATTATAAATTATTTATTATAATAAATAAATAACGCATTTTTTATATAAATAATTAATATATATCTGTGGCGTCAAGGAAAAACCGGTTAACTCCATTTTTACTGATTTCGAGATATTTGCGTTTAAAGTTAAAAAAACAATTTTTTGCATTTCTTTCTAAAAGTTTCAAATTATTTTAGCATATTGTTTGCTATGTCTCAAAATGTATTATAAACATGTTTACGATGAAAAATTGTTATATAATTAAATAAAATAATGAAAAGAGGAGTTAACTTGTTTTTCCTCAAAAAGGATGGAGTTAACCTATTATTCCACAATTTTCTTCTATTTCTATTTTACAATAAACAAATATTTTACAAATTATGTCCGTGTTTACGGGAACCGTAAACCGTAAACCCGGAACCCGTAAACCCGTGAAAATAAAATCTCGTGAACCGGAGAACACGTTAGAGGAGATTACGGTACTTGTATACCCGTGAATCCGTGAACCCAAAAACTCGTGAACCCGTATACCCGTAAACTGACTTTAGGGAACCCGTAAACCAATGAACCTAAAAATCCGTGATCCCGTGAACCCGAAAATTTCGTAATTCCGCGATCCCGTGAACCGGTGAACCCATG